>CAOKZL010003149.1:0-121283 GCA_948472985.1 Iguana delicatissima
GGCTTATTTTGCCAGTAGCGATCTGTTGCTTCAACTTCCAGAGTCTTGCCAGGGGGCAACACCTGCTGCAACAGCACCCTCTCTTCTCATTTGGCGCTACTCTGAGTGGGATCCTCAACACAGCGTGGCAGCCAACTCTGAAAAAGGATAGCAGGAAAAAGTGGGGCCAGATTGGGGGGGGCAAGGCACTGGAAGTTGGAGGGAGGGGCCACCATTGGCAAAATAAGCTCTCAACTCAATTCAGATGAAAGAGTGTGCACTTATGAAAGGAAATGAAGAGGTGCACTCAGGGTCTTTTATAGAGGGGTTGCTTCACCCCCCCTTTTTCCTTCAATCCCTGTTTTTTTGTTTGTTTTTGGCCTCCTCTCCTTCCTCCTTTGCCTGTCTCCTTTGGCTCCTGTGAAGAAGGCAAAAAGAGGGGGGGCATTTGAGCATTTCTGACAGTAGACTGGACTGCTTTCAGCTAGAAAGGAGAGAGAAAGAGAGAAAAAGGGAAGACACTGACTGCCTGGCTCACGTCAGTTCCACTGTCACTCAGCTGCTGAGCCCACCTCCTCCCTGAATCAGAGCAGTCATGCGACAGGCAGCATACAGGCAGCCAGCATGCCTGCCTTCTTTTGCCTTCATTCCTGCCATGTTGCCACTCCATTGTAAGGATGAGATGGGTTGACCCTGGGGGTCCCCAGATTCAGGTTAAGAACCACTGTTTGAAAGAATTTTAATAGGTTAACAGCAACACAAAAAGATCCAGTTGAATTGTGACTATGAGACCTAGCAAGGAAGCAACTAAATTCTTCTCAGTGAAAATCCTCTTCCACCTAGCTGCTGTTTGTTCTCACAGGAACACGTATATGTTGTCCCCAACTGAAAAATGGCAATTTTCATCAGGGAAAATAATGCAGAAGGAAAGGGCAATCTATCCTCCCCACCACACATATCAGGATTCAGTCAGAAACTGGGCTCTCCGAGCACATTATTCATCTTAAAAATGCAGATCTGACAAGAGAATCTGCCCGTCCATGTCTGACCCGTATATGCAACCAGTTTCATACACTAGTACAGGCTTTAAACCATGAACTACCTATGGTACACTGCTGAAAATATTAGAAGTAGCCAGATCAAGTTCCTGAAAAACTTAAACCTTATTTTCTCTTTGTACAAACTACAGTTATTTCTTTACCTGGGAACTGCCACTGAATCCTGGAGGTTGACTGTATTCTGTAGAATCAATAATGCTACTGTAGAAATAAAGAAGAGTATCCGAATAAATAAACCAACAAATTTTATTTCTAAAACTGCTGAAATGAAACAATATTAATTTTTCCGGTACATTATCAACTATACTCTGTAGGGGAAAACATTTTCCACAAAAAAAATCTTCAAAAAAAGAATTAAGGACCTCTTTCATGGATGAAAGTTGAAAGTTCTTTAGACATCCATCCCAGATTCTTTAGACTCCTTCCGGTTTTCCTCCTTACTGGAATTGTTTGAAATTCTCCCATCAATATCTCACTTTTAAGAAATTCCCATCCATCATGAATTCCCTTCTCTTTTATTATTCCTCACCATGGGATCACATCCAGCATTTCCCTAAGTTTATTGAAATCAGCTTTCTTAAAGTCTGAGATCAGATTAAAGTCCAGAAGACATGCCTGACTACATCTGGCTTCCCCTTTCCACTGTATAATAAACTCCAGGAGAACATGGTCACTTCCGTCTAAGGGTCCTGCCACCTCCGCCCCATTAACAAGGCCATCATTATTGGTTAGAATCAGATCTAAAATAGCTGTTCCCCTTGTCACCTCTTCTACTTTCTGGACTATGAAATTACCTGCAAGGCAAGTGAGGAACTGGTTGGATCTGACACTCTTGGACAGTTTGATCTGACTTCCAACAAATACAAAGACAGCTGAAATCTCCCATTACTCCCGTATTTCTCCTTTCGGAATGTTTCCTCATCTGTTCCAGGAAGGCATCATCCAAGTCCCCAGTCTGGCTTGGGGGTCTGTAGTAGACTCCCACAATGACATCACTGTTATTTCTCTCCCTCTTAATTTTTACCCAAATGCTCTCAACCTGGCTTTCAGGATTTAAGTCATGGATTTCTTCACAGGTGTAAATATCCCTGACATATAGTGTTACTCCTTTTCCTTTCCTGTTTGGTTTATTTCTCTGAAACAGTTTATACCCCTCTATTGCTATATTTTAATCATGAGAGTAATCTCACAATGTTTCACTGATCCCTATTATATAACATTTACCTTGCTGTGCTATGAGTTCAAATTCATCATGTTTATTTCCCATGCTCTGTGCATTTGTATAGGAAACACACAAACATTGTTTTTTTCTGACCAGCATCTAGTTTTTGATTATACTTATCTTTGAGCCTTCATGGGAAAAGTGGGGTCTGTAAATCTAAAGAACAACAGTATTTGACTAAGGATTAGTTGTTGGAAATGCTTTAGGTATCAAGACAGGCTGGAGAAAGGGACAGACTACGTCAGCAGTGTTCAACGTTTCCTAATATGCATGTTTACCCTAAACTGTTAGCATAGACCCCATATTGAAACTGTACCATGTGTCTGTATCTAAGCTATTCTTTTCCAGGTGAAAAGAAATGAAGGAGGATCGGGTTACTGTATACAGAAGAAATTCTGGTGGAGTAGCTGTCATGCAGGTTGCTTATCTGTAACTGTGGTTCTTTGAGTGGTCATCTGTCCCCTCACACAGTGGAAATCTTCGCGCATGCACAGTAGCTTTATGGAAAGTTCCAGAGCTGAACAGCTTGGCGGGAACCCCTCCCCCATCTGTTATTGAGCATGCTCAGTCCTGCCAAGCTAACGGTCTCTCCTCAGTTTCGAAGTCCGCTGAAGCAAGGACCTGAAAGAGGGGAGGCTGGGCAGGTGTGTGTGAGGGCACAGATGACCACTCAAAGAACCATAGTTACAGGTAAGCAACCTGTTCTTCTTTTCGTGGTCTCTGTGTTTCACATAATGGGAGAGTGAGTAGCTCACCGTTGCAGGGCGGGTCAGATCCTAGAAGATAGGAGACAGCACCACATGACCGAAGCAAACATCCCGCCGGGCCCTACAGTCAAGGTGGTAGTGGTGAACAAAGGTTGAAGGCTGGGACCACGTAGCCACACAACAAAGCTCCTGTAGGTCAACTCCCCTGAGAAGGGCCGCTGAAGAGGCCACTGCCCTGGTGGAATGGGCACGAAGCAGAGCTGGGGGAGGTTGCCTGGCAAGTTCATAGGCAAGGTGAATTGTCTGGGCAATCCATTTGGAAAAAGGTTTGAGTGGCCTTGTGACCTTTCTGGTATCCACCATAGCAAACAAAAAGGAAGGTTGAGGTCCACTGCAATGGACCCGAGGAAGAGGCGAAATGGCCCAATGATGAGGCGATGGGTCTCAGGACCAGTGACAGGACCAAGATGGCAAACGCCGGTAGTAGGTCAATTGGGACAGAGAACGGGATCTGGAGCGGCCATACCGAGGGAAGCATCAGCAGTGAGATTGTGATGGGGAATGTGAATGTCGAGAACGTAAGGAGACCAACAATAATGTTGGGATAGTACTGGTGTCAAGGTCAGAGATCTGGGCAGCGAGCCAGCCCGGAGAAGAGAGTGGGAGAGCCAGCAAAGTCCAGCTGGGAGGAGACAACCAAGCACTTACTCAAGGAAGTTCATTTACCAGAGCGCCAAGCGAAGCCGTAGTCAGAGTTCCAAAGCCAAGGGTCAAGAGTCCAGAGATCAATTCAAGGTATCAGGAACCAGGTGCTGGGAGCAACGTACAGGCAAAAGGAGGGCTTGTAAGAAGTTTGCCACAAGCAAAAGGAAGCTTCCAGGCAGGCAGTTATATAGCCCCAGGCACAGGTGTGTCCTGTCACCACTTCTTAAACTTAGCCAAGGAAGCCTCCCTTTGCACAGCCCTCTTGAGTCTCCGCCTTGATTGGGGGCTTATTGAACCAGACTCCAGAGCCTCTTCAGAATTGGATCCCTGTTGCTCCAAAGGAGCAGGCCCAGAATCGGATCTCTGTTGCTCTAAAGGAGCAAGCAGAGGAACGTCCGTGCCTGCTTGATCCACAGCAGCAGGGGGAGCTCTTGAGCTGCAGGACTCATCTCCAGCCATAGCCACAGTGACCAACAGCTGCTGCTTGTCATCAGCAGCTCTGACAGGGGCTTCAGTTATCACACCGGTCACGATAGGCAGGCGAATATGAGCGGTAGGAGCTGGGTTGTTCTCTTCAGAGGTGCTCATGGCCATACTGGGCGATATAGGAGGCCAATGAGAAAGGCAAATCGACTCTCGCTAATGAGGGCTCATTAGCGGTGTAGTAGTTGTAGTTGCGACAACGTGGAGATCTACCCCTTTCACCACATCCCAGAGAGCAGACCACACTAACTCAAGGTGGTCTTGGGAAATAGCCCGAAGAACATCCAAAACAGGTGGACAGTCTAACTCGGGAGGGCCAGAAGAGAAGGCCGGGACCAGTGGAGTCTGCAGACACCCATCTCCGGACTGGCCTGACATAACAGGCAGAGAGGCTGGTGTTGAGGGCTGACAGTCCAAGTCGGACGCGAAATCCACAGCAGCCGGAACCGACAGCACTGGGAGCTGGGCAGCATCCCGCACCAGTGAAAGGACAGGAGCATCCTCCTCTTCAACAGTAGACGTTGCAGGTTGTGTTGGAGGAGGTGTCAGTAAGGGACTGAGAGGAAGGTCGATTAGCTGACAGATGGGCAGTGGGAGAATGAGAGCGATGCTTCTCCTTCTTCTTTTTCTCTTTATTGGACGAAGCAGAAGGGTGGTGCGACGAGGCCCGTTTACATCCCGCCAAGGTAGGGAACTTATGGGCCTGGTGAACAGGAGCCTGCTGCGAGGTTGAAGGAGCATCTCCAGTGGCAGATGCGAAAGTAGGCATCCTGGAGAGCTCTGGAATCTTCAGTAAAGAAGATACCGATGGTAAGGCTGGCGAGGTCAAGGCTGGTACTGGTACCGGTACCGAAGCCGTCGATACTGAGGGACTGGTTGTTACCAATAATTTCGGGACCGAGGCAGAGGACGTCGTAGAAAGCATCGATACTGAAACGGAGGAAAGAGTGCTATTGGAAGACACCTGCTCTTTAAGGTGAAGGGCTTGCTCCCAACAGTAGGATTTCAACCGAGAAGCTCTATTCTTCAGAGTCTGGGAGGAGAAATCCTTACAAATGGAACAGGCCCAAACATTATGGCCCTCCCCGAGGCAGAACAAGCACTCGGGGTGAGCGTTGGAAAGAGAAACCTTGCAGCTGCAAGACACGCACAACTTAAATAAAGATGACGTAAGAAGGGGAAGAGTTTTTACAGTTTTTGTTGTAAAGAGACAAAAAATGGACAGAAGGATGAAGAAAAAAGCAAGAATTAGAAGAACTGCTCAGCGAGGAAGCCTTCCAAGCTGCTAATAGGTCAGCAGATGAAACGAAACTGAGGAGAGACCGTTAGCTTGGCGGGACTGAGCATGCTCAGTACCAGATGGGGGAGGGGTTCTTGCCAAGCTGCTCAGCTCTGGAACTTTCCAAAAAGCTACTGCGCATGTGCGAAGATTCCCATTGTGTGAGTCACAGAGATCACAAAGAAGAAAGAAGTTTATCATGTGAGACAGTAAATTTGGATTTATGAGAAAACTTGTGACAACTATAAGCTACTTTCAAGATTAGGAACAGAATGACTCCAAGAATCAGTCGGTAAGGAACAACGGGGTAACTGCATTCATGTGCTATTTTATGGGCCTCCTAGGTGCATCAGTGAGAAACAGGATGCTGCAGTATATAGGCCTTTGCTCTGACCCGCTAGGGCTGTTCTTAAAGTCTTACACACCTGGAAAGATTCCCTCTTCTACACAGCTGTTACAAATATTGGGATCACACAGTTTTCCTTTGCATCTGGTCATTCTGTCTCTTCTTTCTTGGCGTTCTGTCCCCTCCATCACCAACTCTCTCACTGTCATACATGCACACAAACACATACACACACACACAAATGATCACGGTGTCACCACTTGTATTGACCACCACACCAAATAAAAGACACTGGACTACATAATCCACTGAATAACATACAAACTATTATTTCTCCCATTACAAAAGAAACATTAATAAAATAGAAAATTTTGAGTATGGGAGGAACTGAGGTTTAGGGGAGAGAAGATTAAGGGCAGGGCAAGTTTTGCTGATAGATGAATACCTGGGTGAAGGTGAGGGAGCTTCAAACTGAGGAACAGTGCTGTCCTCACTGACTGGCGAATATAGGCCACTGATTTCCTGGAATACATATACAATCACATTAAAATATTTTTATCTCCCATTAACAAGAGGTACCTCTTCAGGAACATATTATTTACTCATTATATTTTTTTCATTTCAGATACTTTAACAAACATTGTTAACATTCTCTAAGAGACTAGCAATATTTTCTCCTAACGTGCTGTTAACCAGTTGAGTCATACTGAGTTTGACATCAAAGTACTTGACTAAAAAGTGGTCTGGTACAAATGGAACCAGCAGCTCCCATCTGAGCTTCTTAAAATCAGCCCAGAAGGGGAAAGTCAGCTATTGCCACTCAAAATGTCAAAATGTTAACTCATTTATAAATGTATTTTAAGACAGGGGCTTTAAGATAAAAGTATATGTCTGAGAATAAATAAGTTCATTTCAGTTATGGCTGAGTATTGTTTAAGCAATTTTTCAAGCTAAGTAAGGTCTATGTATCAGCCTAGCCGAATAGACTAACCGATAGCAAAAATCTTACACTGGAATGTCAAGTCACTTTTAGTTTTTAAACAATATGTTCTTACTGTGATCTAAAGTGGGATCTTTATGTGCAGAATGAGATATTAGTAATTTACTGAGAATGATCATTCTAGAAAGGCTGAAGGAGCAATCCACTACATGTTGGGTCAACTTCTCGCGCCAGCAGCTCAAGGCAGGAGAAGAAAGTTCCTTGCAGTTATAACCGTTGATACCCTGAACGTCATTCAGTTTTGTTAAATAGCCCTGCCTAGCCTGTTGTAACTCCTCTAATACTATCTTCAACCTCACCTACAAGGCAGCCTGGGAGGGTGTGGATTGCTCCTTCAGCCTTCCTAGAATGATCATTCTCGGTAAGTACTAATATCTCATTCTCAGGAAGGCTTCAAAGCAATCCACTACATATTGGGATGTATCCAAGCTACAGAAATTATGGGTCGGAATGGCTGCCAACTTCCCGGTCAACAACTTTTAACACTGACCTCCCAAACACCATATGCCTTTCTGCAAACCTATCTAATTTATAGTGATTTATAAAAGTGTTAGCCTCCTTCCATCCTGCAGCTTTACACACATCTTCCAATGATACTGTTATTCTATATGCCATTGTAGATGACATTGACCTTGTTGAATGAGCCCCTACTTCCTTCGGTCGAGGAACACTGGCCAAATCGTAACAGGAATAAATGCATAACTTAATCCACCTCAATACTGTAGATGGAAAAACTCTGCCTCCTAATTTCCCTGGATAAAAAGAAATGAATAATGACTTCAAAGATCTAAATCTCTTTGTTCTGTTTATATAAACTTCCAATGCCCTTCTTATATCCAAAGAGTATAACCTCTTTTCCAAAGGTAGTATTGGATTTGGACACAGAGACAGTAAAGTTATTGAAGGTAAAACTGGATTAGAAACTATACATTTCAGCCTGCATGAAGGATTCACTGTCAAAACTACAGAATCTCTTTCAAACTTACACAAGTTTGGGTTCACAGATAATGCAGCAATCTCAGTCACTCTTCTGACTGATCGCTACCAGAAAAACCACCTTAAACGTTAACAACTTTAGAGACGCCTCCCTTAAAGGTTCTCAAGACAGCAAGGTTAGTCTGTCTAACACCATTGGGAGGTTCCAGGAAGGAAATCTATGTATAACTGGTGAAGCTTGCAAAGTAGCTCCTCTTAAGAAATGTTTAACACGTATGTCCATTGTTAGAGGCTTTCCCTCATTATGAATCACAGTTGATAAAGCTGCCACTTGCCTTTTTAAGGTATTAGGACACAACCTTTTTCCCAAACCATACTGTAGAAAACGAAGTACATCATTTATTGAAACAGTATCAATATTCACTGAATTATCAAAACACCAGTTTTTAAATACCTCCCATGTCGACTCATAAAACTTTTGTGTTGAAGACTTTCTCAATGCTAACCTGTCTCAATCACTTTATCGCCAAACCCCTTTCTTTTTAACTGCCTCCGCTCAATCTCCATGTGGTCAGATTGAGCCAATGAGGGTTCAGATGACAAACTGGACCTTGAGTTAGAAGATCCCAACTGATAGGTAACTTCCATGGTTGCTCAACCGACATTTCCAGTAGCTGATGAAACCATGGTCTGCGAGGCCAATATGGTGCTATTAATAGAACCCGTGCTTTTTGTTGTCTTATTTTTTGTAGAACTTTTTGCAATATCAGAAGAGAAGGGAACAGGTATAACAATCCTCCTGGCCAATTCCATCTGAGAGCATCTTGCTTCTCTGCACCTATACTTCCACCGATTGAAAAATATCTCGGTAACCTGTAATTTTTTGCAGAAGCAAACAGATCCACTGAAAATCCACCATATTTTTCTAGCCGATGGTTCTCAACCTGTGGATCCCCAGATGTTTTTGGACTTCAGGTCCCAGAAGCCCTGAGCATTGACCATAGTTGGCTGGGGCTTCTGGGAGCTGAAGTCCACAAACATCTGGGGCCCACAGGTTGAGAACCACTGTATCTAGCAAGACATTGAATACTTCCTGATTCAAAGTCCACTCTCCTGGAGCAACTTCGTGCCTGCTCAAGTAATCCGCATGTATATTTAGACTTCCCTTCGGATGAACTGCTGATAGGGATTTTAAGTTTATCTCTGCCCATGACAGAATTTTGGACACTTCCATCATTAACTGCCTGGACCTTGTGCCTCCTTGCTTGTTTAGAAATGCCTTGACTGTTACATAGTCTGTGTAAATTATCATGCCCCTGTTCCTTATCAATCTCACAAAGCTCAGAAGAGCTAACTTGACTGCTCTCAACTCTAACATATTTATACTGAGTGATCTCTCTGCCTGTGTCCATTTCCCCTGGGCAGTTTTCTCTAGACAATGAGCACCCCAATCATAAAGGCTCACATCTGTTGTGACAGTAACTTTTTGCTGGTGAACAAACGACACTCCCTTTTGTAGATTCTTTTGATCTAACCACCAATTCAGTTCCCTCTTCACTGATCTTGTCAGTTGAAGGTTTAAATCCCTTCTCGCTAAAATTTGATTTTGCCACGGTCTCAAAAATAGCTTGAAGTGGTCTCATACGAAACTTTGCCCAAGGTACTAAATGAGTGGTTGAGACTAACAGACTTAGTATTCTGGCTAGTCTCATCAGATTCACCTTTCTGAAAGTCTTTATCTCCATAATCTCTGACTTCAAATTTTCTCTCCTTTCCTGAGAAAGAAATACACACCCCTGTTGAGTGTCTATCTCTGCCCCCAAATGTAAAATTCTCTGAACTGGGAAAAGTTGACGCTTCCCGAAATTCACAAAAAAGCCTAACACTTGTAGCTTCTGAATTGTTAAGTGTAAATCCTGTTCTGCCTTGTCCTTGCTGTTTGCTCTCAACAGAATATCGTCCAAATATGGGAACACATATATTCCTTGCTGTCTGAGAGGTGCAATCAGTGGTGCTAAGACCTTGGCGAACACTCTGGGAGCAGAGGCAAGGCCGAAATGAAATGCTTTGAACTGCAAATAGTTGACGTTGAACAGAAACCTCAGAAATTTCTTCAATCCTATACCCATGGGAATATGTAAATAGGCTTCTTGCAAGTCTATAGAGAGCAAGTAGTCATTTAATTACAAATTCTGTAAAACTGACTGTAGAGTCTCCATTTTGAATTTCCTGTACTGAACATACTAATTCAGGTATTTTAGATCCAGCACTGGACAGTAACCAACGCTGTGCTTCTTGACAGTAAAGAAAATGGAATATACTCCCTGACATTTCTGATTCACGGGTACAGGCTCTATTGCCTGCATTTCTAATAGGTGTTGAATCTCAGTCCAGACAACGTTTCTCTTTTCTTTGTCTTTCAGTATTGGTGAGGGTATATACTTTCCCTTTGGTCAACTGACAAATACAATCTGATATCCCTTTTGAACAATTTCTAAAACCCACTTGTCTGTAGTGATGTTGCTCCATAGTTGACCAAAGTGTATTAACCTTCGCCCCACCAGTATTCTGTCTAAGTTAGAACTGTTGCTTAGTTCCTCTACCTGATTGGGTAATGGAACACTTTTGTTTGTTGCTGATCTTGTTGTCTAATTTGTCCTTTGCTTCTATTCCATTGCTGTCTAATGCCTCTAGAATCTCTCTGTCTTTGAAACAGTCTATTTCCTCGAAAGGAATAGCTATCTCCTCTAGATGAACGTCTATCCTGTCTTTTCTTATACAATGTAGCAAGAACTTGTCTCTTATCTCTTCCTTCTACTAGAACCTTTTTCAATGTCTCTTCCCCAAAAAGCAGTTTGTCTTTAAAGGGAACATTTGTTAAATTAGATTTGGACTTGGCATCCGCCTCCCTAACCATAAAGCCCTGCGACCCACTGCAGTAGCTGCTACTGAATGCGATACAAAATCTGCAGCATCATAGAATCATAGAAATGTAGAGTTGGAAGAGACCACAAGGGCCATCCAGTCCAACCCCCTGCCATGCAGGAAAACCTTCAAAGCACTCCTGACAAGTGGCCATCCAGCCTCCGCTTAAAAACCTCCAAAGAAGGAGACTCCACCACACTCTGTGGCAGCACATTCCACTGTCGGGCAGCCCTGACTGTCAGGAAATTCCTCCTGAGGTTCAGGCGGAATCTCCCCTCCTGCAGCTTGCATCCATTGCTCCCTGTCCTGGTCTCAAGAGCAGGAGAAACAAGCCCACTCCCTCCTCGACATGACATCCCTTCAAATATTTAAACATGGCTATCATGTCCCCTCTCAACCTTCTCTTCTGCAGACTAAACATACCCAGCTCTCTAAGTCTGTCCTCATAGGGCATGGCTTCCAGGCCCCTCACCATTTTGGTTGCCCTCCTCTGGACCTGCTCCAGCTTGACCATGTCCTTCTTCATTTGGGGTGCACAGAGCTAGGCACAGTATTCAAGATGAGGTCTAACCAATGCAGAATAAAGTGGTACCAATACCTCCCTCGATCTAGACACCATACTCCTATTGATGCAACCAAGAATTGCGTTGGCCTTCTTGGCTGCCGCATCACACTGCTGACTCATGTTCAGCTTGTGGTCTATGAAGACTCCTAGATCCCTTTCACACGTACTGTTAGCCAGCCACGTGTTCCCCATCCTATATTTCTGCATACCATTTTTTCTGCCTAAGTGTAAGACCTTACATTTCTCTCTGTTGAAATTCATTTTGTTAGCCTTGGCCCAGCTCTCCAATCTGTCCAGGTCCTTTTGAATTTTGTTCCTGTCATCAGGCGTATTAGCAACCCCTCCCAATTTGGTGTCATCTGCAAATTTGATCAGCGTGCCCTCTATTCCTTCATCCAAGTCATTAATGAAGATATTGAACAGCACTGGGCCTAGGACAGAACCCTGTGGCACCCCGCTAGTCACTTCTCTCCAGGATGAGAATCTGCCATTGGTGACCACCCTTTGGGTACGGTCAGTCAACCAGTTACAAATCCACCTGACAGTAGCCCTGTCCAGTCCACATCTTACTAGCTTCTTTGCAAGAATGTCATGGGGAACTTTGTCAAAGGCCTTACTGAAATCAAGATATACTACGTCCACAGCATTCCCTTCATCTGTCAAGCAAGTAACTCTATCATAAAAAGAGATAATATTAGTCTGGCATGACCTATTTTTGAGAAATCCATGTTGACTTTTCATAATTACGGCATTGTTTTCTAAGTAATTAGAAACTGACTGTTTGATGATCCGCTCCAGGATCTTTCCAGGTACTGATGTCAGGCTGACTGGGCGATAATTATTTGGGTCCTCTTTTTTTCCCTTCTTGAAGATGGGGACAACATTTGCCCTCCTCCAGTCTGCCGGAACTTCTCCGGTCCGCCAAGAGTTTTCAAAGATTATAGCAAGAGGTTCCGCAATGACCTCTGCTAGTTCTTTTAAAATCCTAGGATGCAATTCATCTGGCCCTGGAGACTTGAATTCATCCAGTGTGCCCAGGTATTCCTGTACTACCTCTCTATCTATTCTGTGCTGCATTTCCCCCACTTCCTCACCTGCTCCCCAACCGCCAGGTTGAGTGTTTTTATCCTTTTGGGAAAAAACGGAGGCAAAGAAGGTGTTGAGGAGTTCTGCCTTTTTTCTTCCTCCTGTTATTAATTCACCATCTTCCATACGCAGTGACCTTATCGTCTCCTTCTTTTTCCTTTTGCTGCGGACGTATTTAAAAAAAGCCCTTTTTATTGTTTTTAATGTCTCTGGCCAGCCTAAGTTCGTTCTGTGCTTTAGCCTTTCTGACCTTCTCCCTACATCTCCTGGCTACTTGCTTATAATCTTCTTTGGTGATTTCCCCTTCTTCCATTTCCTGTACATGTTTTTCTTAATACTTAGCTCAGCTGAGAGCTCTTTAGTCAACCATTCCGGTTTGTTCAGATGCCTTCCATTTTTCCTCCTTAATGGCACAGTTTTAGCCTGTGCCTTCAGTACCTCCCTTTTAAAGAACTCCCATGCATCCTGAACTCCTTTCTCATTGACTATTCTTGACCACGGGATTTCAGCCAGCAGCTCCTTCAGTTTACAGAAGTCTGTTTTTTTAAAATCTGAGACAAATGCCTGGCTACACTTGCCTTCTCTTCCCCACTGAATGCCAAATTCTAATAGGGCATGGTCACTCTCTCCTAAAGATCCAACCAGTTCTACGTCATTAACAAGGTCTTCCCTGTTGGTCAGGATCAGATCCAGAATATTTGATCCCCTTGTCACCTCTTCCACCTTCTGGACCATGAAATTGTCTGCAAGACAAGCAAGAAACTTGCCTTTGCAGAGTTTGACTGCCAACATATATCCGGGTAGTTGAAATCTCCCATTATTACTGTATCTCTCCTTTTTGAATGTGCAGTCATTTGGTCTATGAAAGCGCCATCGAGGTCCTCAGTCTGGCTTGGAGGTCTGTAGTAAGCCCCCACTATAATATCCCTATTGTTTCTCACTCCCTTAATTCTTACCCAGATGCTCTCGACCTGGCTTCCGGTGTTCAAGTCATGGATCTCTTCACAGGTGAAAACATCCTTGACATATAAGGCTACTCCTCCTCCTTTCTTATTTGGTCTATTTCTACAAAATAGGCTATACCCCTCTATTCCTACATTCCAATCGTGAGACTCATCCCACCAGGTCTCAGTGATGCCTATCAAATCATATTTATTTTGCTGTACTAGGAGTTCAAATTCATCTTGTTTGTTTCCCATACTCCGTGCATTAGTGTAGAGACACTTAAGTCCCCGTGCCCTTCCTGTAAGTCCCACAGCATTGTTTCCACCCCTCCCACGATTGGATGCTATTCCTACTTGGCCAATATCATTTGGGCCTTTTTCCCCTGCACTTGCCGAGTCCTTGTCCTGAATAATCTTGTCTCCCTCCCCAGTTGTGCTTAGTTTAAAGCCCTCCTAATCCTCCTTGTGAGACTGTTTGCAAAAACGTTCCTGCCAAGTTTCGTGAGGTGCAGCCCATCCCTTGCCAGAAGCCCATGTTCCTGGAATTTCAAGCCATGATCCAAAAAGCCAAACTGTTGGCGGTGGCAAAATGTGCGGAGCCAGCTGTTGACCTCTACTATTGTCCTTTCCCTTCGTGCACCATATCCTTGAACAGGGAGGATTGATGAAATGACCACCTGCGCACCAAGGTCCTTAAGCTTTCTCCCCATAAGCTCGTAGTCCTTTGTGATGTGGTGAAAGCTGCGCTTCACCGTGTCATTGGTTCCAACGTGAACCAAAACGAGGGGCTTATGGTCAGTGGGCTTGACCAGCCTGGCTAGCCTCTCTGTTACGTGGTTTATCCTGGCCCCAGGAAGACAGCAGACCTCTCGATTGAGCTTGTCCGGTTTGCAAACTGCCTGCATCTGCTAAATATTTCAAAATTTGCTCAAGTTTAACTAAAACTTTCTGCACTCTGTAGGCTGAAACATCTTCCGCACCCAATATTTCCTGGATCCACAACAGACCTGCTCTACCAAACATAGAGCAGGCTACCGGAGCTCTTATGGTGACACCAGCTGACTCATGCGCCCTTCTTAATGTCGAATCCACTCTTTTCTCATCTGGATCTTTTAGAAACGTATCGCCCTCTTTCGGAACCACAGCATTTGACACAAGGGCGGAAACTGAGGCGTTGAACAATGGGGTGACTAGAAGCTCCATAGCCTTATCTTCAAAGCTATATAAATTCTTACGGTAGTTTTTAAATCTTTTTGAAGATTTGGTTTCACTCCATTCGGACTGAATTAAATCCAAAAATAAATTTGGCATGGGAATAACACTAGATTTTGTAGGTTTATTCCTTATAATTGATGCAACATTCTTGTTTTTATCAGTATCTGAAGTGGCACTCTCCAGATTGTCCAATCCCAGAGTTATCAATACCTTTTTCAGCAAATTTTTAGAAGAATTTGAGGAAAATAATCTCACTTTATTATCATTTTCTGCATCCTCCTCTTCAGAAATAGAACCATCTGATTTAGAGTCATTATCCCCATGAGTATCTGCCACATCTGGTTCCTCATCACTTTCAGATTCACTGTTAATTTGTTCAGAGTGTGACAAAGCAGATTCCTCCATTCTAGTCACTTTGGACCTACAGGTAGACCTTTTTGGTAAACACACACCAGCATCATTTGATTCAGCTTGAATAACCTTTGTATCATCAGGAAAATCATATGAAAGTGAAGGATTCATTGAAGTAGTTTGTTGACTGCTTAATAATGACGTTACATTTGAATTCACTGAATTGTCCAACTTACATAACAAGTTTAAAAAGTGTATTGCATTTCGTGAAATCATTTCACTAACATTGGCTTGCCTATTAACATGAACCGCCACCTCTTCAGCAATCATTTGTCTTATCACCTCCCTACTACACTGACGCACATTCCCCTGGGAAGACATTGAGGACATAGGAGGTTCAAACCTTACTTCTTTATGTTCCATAGGCATTGCAGTTTGACTCCTAGTGAATAATGACGCCATACAAGATGCTAAATTGCCCTTCACTGCTGTATTCACCAGCACAGAAGGGCAAGGAACTGCTGACTGAAAGGTTTCCATTTCTCCTGGCAGAGGCTGCTCGCATGCTTGAGTGTGATTGGTTGTGTTGCTGGCGAGCTTGGATTGGTTGGGAGAGCTCTTTCCTCTCACAGCCCCTCCCTTGCTTTTGGAATGCCTCTTTTCTTTTTTTTAATAATTTTATTCAAATTTCAACACATAAAACAAACAATAATTTCTGCAATGTTTACATGTAATGTTTTTCCTTCTTCCTTTCCTTTCTGGATAACAATTATTGATATTCCCTCTATTTGTTATGTCTCGTATCGCAATAAAGTGTTAATAATCTATAATTCGTTAGTTCCTGCTATATATCTCTACTTTACTTGTTACATGATATTTCATTAACTGTTAACTGTATAATAATTATCATGAAAAATGTATTGCCTTCTGTCTACCCCCAACCCAAATCTGTGACAATCTTCCACTCTTTATTAATGTCCCCATCTGATTTCCCTTTCAATCTTTGTGTAAGTATATCCGCATTTCTGTTTTCCATGAAAGCTGTCCACCACTGTTCCATTGTGGGTGTAGTTTCATTTTTCCAAAATTATGCATATTCAATGCGGGCCGTCATCACCATGTACAATATAATTCTCCAATGTCTCTTGGCTGGTGTTCCATCTAGTGTATGTGTCAAGTTTAGCAAGTAAAATTTGAGTGTCATCGCAAATTGAATCTTCAAAATTGAACTTATTTTCTTATGTACTTCTTTTCAATATTTTTGTGCTCTTGGACATGACCACGACATATAAAATAGTGTACCAAAGTTCTCTTGACATTTCCAAGGAATGCCTCTTTTCAACATGGCGACTGGAAGTTAAAGGAGCAGTTGGGAGCCTTTCCCCACCCTTAACAGACTTAACTGTTAACAGAGATGATCTTTTTATGACGTAGAAGTGGTTGTATCTTTAGGGGGGAGTGACCATGGAATTTGGCATTTAGTGAGAAAGAGAAGATAAGTGTAGCCAGACACTCATCTTAGATTTTAAAAAAGCAGACTTCTGTAAACTTAAGGAGCTCCTGGCTGGAACTCCGTGGTCAAGAATAGTGAAAGAGAAAGGAGTTCAGGCGGCATGGGAGTTCCTTAAAAGGGAGATACTGGAGGCACAGTCTAAAACTGTGCCAATAAGGAGGAAAAATGGAAGGCATCTGAAGAAACCAGAATGGTTGACTAAAGAACTCTCAGCTGAGCTCAGTGTTAAGAGAAACATGTACAGGAAATGGAAGAAGGGGGAAACCACCAAAGAAGAATTTAAGCAAGTAGCCAGGAGATGTAGGGAGGAGGTCAGAAAGGCTAAAGGACAGAACGAACTTAGGCTGGCCAGAGACATTAAAAACAATAAAAAGGGCTTTTTAAAATATGTCTGCAACAAAAGGAAAAAGAAGGAGACGATAGGGTCGCTGCACAGAGAAGATGGTGAATTACTAACAGGGGGGAGAGAAAAGGCAGAACTACTTAACACCATTTTTGTCTCAGTTTTTTCCCAGAAGGATACAAGCACTCAACCTGGTGGTTGGGGAGCAGGTGAGGAAGAAGGGGAAATGAGGCACATAATAGATAGAGAGGTGGTACAGGAATACCTCGCCACGCTGAATGAATTCAAGTCTCCAGGGTCAGATGAATTGCATCCTAGGATATTAAAAGAACTGGCAGAGGTCATTTCGGAATCACTTGCTATAATCTTTGAGAAATTCTGGAGGACAGGAGAAGTTCCAGCAGACTGGAAGAGGGCAAATGTTGTCCCCATCTTCAAGAAGGGAAAAAAGAGGACCCAAATAATTATCGCCCAGTCAGCCTGACATCAGTACCCGGAAAGAGCCTGGAGCAGATCATTAAGCAGTCAGTTTCAAATCACTTAGAAAGCAATGCAGTAATCACAAGAAGTCAACATGGATTTCTCAAAAATAAGTCATGCCAGACTAATCTTATCTCTTTTTAAGATAGAGTTACAAGCTTGATAGATGAAGGGAATGCTGTCGATGTAGCATATCTCGATTTCAGTAAGGCCTTTGACAAAGTTCCCCATGACATTCTTGCAAAGAAGCTAGTAAAATGTGGGCTGGACAGGGCTACTGTCAGGTGGATTTGTAATTGGTTGACTGACCAAACCCAAAGGGTGATCACGAATGGCTGCTTTTCATCCTGGAGAGAAGTGACTAGTGGGATGCCACAGGGTTCTGTCCTGGGCCCAGCGCTGTTCAATATCTTCATCAACGACTTGGATGAAAGAATAGAGGGCGTGCTCATCAAATTTGCAGATGACACCAAATTGGGAGGGGTTGCTAATACGCCAGAGGACGGGATCAAAATTCAAAATGACCTGGATAGATTGGAGAGCTGGGCCAAGGCTAACAAAATGAAATTCAACAGAGAGAAGTGTAAGGTCCTACACTTAGGTAGAAAAAATGGAATACAGAAATATAGGATGGGGGACACGTGGCTGGATAGCAGTACTTGTGAAAGGGATCTAGGAGTCTTCATAGACCACAACCTGAACATGAGTCAGCAGCGTGATGCGGCAGCCAAGAAAGCCAACGCAATTCTCAGCTGCATCAACAGGAGTATGGTGTCTAGATCGAGGGAGGTACTGGTACCACTCTACTCTGTTTTGATTAGACCTCATCTTGAATACTGTGTCCAGTTCTGGGCACCCCAAATGAAGAAGGACATGGTCAAGCTGGAGCAGGTCCAGAGGAGGGTGACCAAAATGGTGAGGGGCCTGGAAGCCAAGCCCTATGAGGATAGACTTAGAGAGCTGGGTATGTTTAGTCTGCAGAAGAGAAAGTTAAGAGGGGACATGATAGCCATGTTTAAATATTTGAAGGGATGCCATGTAGAGGAGGGAGTGGATTTGTTTTCTGCTGCTCCAGAGACCAGGACAAGGAGCAATGGATTCAAGCTGCAGGAAAGGTGATTCCATCTGAACCTCAGGAAGAACTTCTTGATCGCCAGGGCTGTCCGGCAGTGGAATAGGCTGCCTCGGAGTGTAGTGGAGTCTCCTTCTTTGGAGGTTTTTAAGCAGAGGCTAGATGGCCATCTGTCAGGAGTGCTTTGACAGTGTTCCTGCATGGCAGGGGGTTGGACTGGATGGCCCGTGTGGTCTCTTCCAACTGTACATTTCTATGATTCTATGTTTCTATGATTCTAACTGCATTACTAGGTAATTTTCCTTTCACCTTCTTTTTAATTCTTGCCTCCTCAGACTTCCTTATACTAGAAATTTTTAGATTTGTTTGAGCCTCGGAGTGGCTGGTCGCAGATTGCCCTTCCAACTCACTCTCACTCAATGCCAGGAAGATTTTCTTTAGTAAGGTACTTCCAGTAGCTGATTGATCAGTTGGCCGCCTGTCCAGGCTGCCTTGATCCATGGCTACCTCATCCATTCTATTACACTCTTTCTCAAGGCTATCTGCTGAGATTTGAGCTTTATTTAATTCCCCATCTTCTCTCCGACCTTTCTCCAGTGAAAGTGAGATACCACTTTCATCTTGTGTTTCTTTCACCAGCTTTCACTTATTAGAATCCTGAGCTGAAACTGCCATCTCTTACTATTCTCAATTATAAACGCTAAATCACTATTCTCCCTTTCTTTCTTCCTCTATTTCCTCTTTTTTTTCTCATTAACTTCACAAAAATACTAGATAGGTAAAACCTCAAACCACTGGCAAGGCAGGAGAAGAAAAAACTGAAGGACGTTCAGGGTATCAATGGTTATAACTGCAAGGAACGTTCTTCTCTTGCCTTGAGCTGCTGGTGCGAGAGGTAGATTGCTTCGAAGCCTTCCTGAGAAATGCAGTTGCTAGTAAAATTAACTAGAACAGTTACTGTGCACTTCCATTCACTAGGACAAATATAGTTGGCACTTAAATAAGTATATTTCAAGATATCCTTCACTCACATATACCAGTATAGCCATTTCTTGCGGTGTATTCCTGACATAGCCAATTTATCTATATAAATGGCAACATGTGGGCAAGGGCAAACACATAGCTCTTTCCAAATAAGCCCCCCCCCCGATGAGATTTGCATGATTCCAATAGCCATATGATATGGTAACCCTAAGGAAACATAGCATTGGGACAGAGTTTCCACATCTTCAGAGTTGCTTGCTAAAGGTTTCAATGGTGTGCAAAAAGAGGGAGGGAGTGACTTTAATAAATAAACTCATATATCAGTTTTAAAAGACCCAGCAATCAAGAGGGGAATAGCTCACTATCACCATCTGTAACAGATTTACCAGAGCAATTTGGCTCATAAAAAAGAGGCTGAGTCCTTCCCCTTCTCATCATAGCCTGCCCTTTATTCTGTCCTTTATTATAAAAAAAAGGGGGGGAAGGGGGAGGGGAATCTAGAAATACCTTCCAGTCTAATTAATGTATATTTTACCATGAGCTTTCATGAGGATCAATCCACTTTCTCAGGTGCACTGATGAAGTGATACTAAAGCCACAGGTTTTTAAACACAACTGAACAGTTGTAAAAGTGGGACAAAATGTAACAGGCTACAGAAGGATGCAAATTGTGACCTAAGCCAAAAACCTTTGAAGACCTGTGTACCACCTCACACAGCAATTTGAAAATTTATAGGCAGAGTCACAATATGCATCCTTATCTTATCACTTCATCATTGCCCCTGAGGAAGTGGACTGATACTCACAAAAGCTCATGCTAAAATATAATTTGTTTATTTCAAAGGTGCTGCTAGATTCCCTTCTTCCTCTTCCATATTCCCCCTCTTTTTTTTGGTAGAACAGAGTAATATGGCCATTTCATTGAAAACTTCTTTAGTATGCAGCTCCCAAGCACTCTTTACATAAAACAAACATACAATGAATTCTCAAAATAAACTAACCCACTGGTAGGGTACAAAAAGTATCTGAAATGCCCTTCCAAACTGCAGAAGAATATAAGCATTCAGGAGAACAAATTAACCACAGAGTTTAATCTCTTTGTTTTTCCCATTGCTGAAGTAAGTGCCATAAATTTAACACAGCAGCTCACAGACAGGCAGAGAGTTTGACAGAAGTGAAAAACTGTTCAAGTTGCAACAGTGGCTTAGCATCTCACCTCCACTCGTTTAATATCTTCTTCCAGAACACTCAGCTCCTTCTGGATCTGTTCCAGTTGCTGTGGATTAAAAAAAAAAGAGATGAAAAGAAACCTAAGCCAGAAAACCCTGTGAAAACCATCTTAGGGTCATGCATACAACAGCAGCAGCAGCAGCAGCAACAACCACAACCACAACCACAACAACAACAACAACAACAAGCCAATATGGACTGGCAATACTACCACTGCCATTAAGTAAGTCATTTTCTTTAACAGTGTGGGGGATTCATGCTAAGTTAGACAACTACAATTTCAGATAGCACTGTGTACAAAATAATAGGTACTGAGAAAGTCAAACTACATAAGAGTATCACCAACTGTAAAAATATAGGCAAGAACATTATGCTTTTTGGAATCATTAATAAATTTACAGCGCATTATTAAACTCTAATGTTGAGTACTGAATGTTAACAGTCACGGTTTGAAGTGATTTTAAAAACAATTATACCCCAAATAATTATCAAGCCACCAAAAATCCACCCAACAATTCCCATCAGGAAACTAGAAAACATAAACTAACTTGAAGTCAACTGAAATTGCATTCATCCAGCAATAATTATTCTTTTTATTTCAGAACAAGCAAGAGTACCAAGCTTAACACGTCCCAGTGTTTCTGAAAGAATCAGAAATGTACACTTGACTAGTTATGGCTTATGTATAAAAAAAAAAAACCCAAAATAACACCATTAAATCAACTGAACGGAAATCAAAACTTGGCCATTTCCAGTAGAGGAAGGAAAAAAAAGAGTAGTACAAATACTGCTTCATATAGTAAAACCTCTAAGCATTTTACACTAATAGTTAAACAATCAAGTAACCATGATACACAAAGCCAGTCCTTCATACTTCAGGGTTTTTTTAGTTTTTCCTCTTCTTCTTCCTATTTTAAATAAAGTCACACATAAAATTTCTATGTTATCAAAAAGTGGTGAATTAATATTTCTAATATCAGCAAGACAAAGTACATTCAATATGGCTGTGTATCTGTTAAAATGGATAGTGTAAATTCTGGAAGCAAAGTATTCTGTTTCATACACTATGGCCATAAACAGAAAATAATGAGTAGTACCTACAGAGTCTCAGAAAAGTTTTATGATCAAACAATCGTTTCTGCTGTTTTATATATTTATTTATTATTGCAAACACCTCTCACAGTACCAAACCATCTAACAATATCCATAAGTATGTAGCAAATTCATTAATAACTTTAAACTCAAATTTAATCTTTTTAAAAAGAACTGCTGAGAAAAGGGAACATAGCACAACATGTGGGGTGTTCATTATCTCCTGCATTCAGGAGTGCTGAAAATGCTTTTGGTTGGTATCCCTGTACAAAACAGGTAAAGAGATAGTATAGGAATAATTAGCTACTCTAAATGAACTTAGGCACCAAAGGCTGGATGAACTGCATTGATGAGTACTAAAGAAACTTGCAGATATAATCTCAGAGCCACAACCAATAATTCTCGAGAACAATTCTTAGAGGAGTGGTCCAGGCAGACAGCAGAGCAAATGATCTTGCTCATCCTCAAAACGCGCGGGGGGGGGGGGAAGCCATCAGTTTGATTTCAATACCAGGACAGGTTTTAGAACAGATCAGTTAACAATCAGTTGGTGAGCATGGGGTGGGAGGAGGAATGCTGTGATTTTTAACATCTAGCACTGGTTTCTCAAAAAGTGAATCATGCCCAACTAATCTTTTTAAAACAGAGTTACAAAGTTTGTAGATGAGGTGAATTCTGTGGATGTAGTATATCTTGATTTTAAGGCTTTTGACAAGGTCCCCTTTAATATTCTTGTCCACAAGCTAGTGAAAGGAAGGACAGATAATGCTACTGTTGGATACGTTTGTAACTCCTGATAGGCTGAACCCAAAGGAGTGCTCACCATTGACTCCTCTTCAGGCTGGCAATAATTTACTAATGAGGTACTACAGAATTCTGTTTTGGGCCCAGTATTGTTCAATATCTTTATATACCACTTAGATGATGGAACAGAGGACATGCTTGGAAATGACAAGTTGGTAGAGATAGCCCATAAGCTACAGGACAAAATACATTTTCAAAATGATCTTACCAGATGAATAAGAACTGGGACAAAACTAACAAAATGAATTCCTATGAGGATAAAGGCAATTTACTCCACTTAGATAGCTCTGTGCACTACAGTTCAAGAAGGTTACTGATAAGTTGAAAGAAAGGTGACCAGGATGATCAAAAGTCTGCAAACCAAGTTCTATCAGGAATTCCCTAAGGAGCTGGGTATGTTTAATTTGGAGAAGAAAAGACTGCAAGATGGTATGATGGACATGTTTAAAGTATTTATGAGATGGAGCATGCCTGTTCTCTGATTACCCAGAAAGAAGGACATGAACCAAGGGATGAACTTTCACACTGCAAGAAAGAAGTTTATCAGGTCAGCTGCACTCTCTCTGCCATGATTATAGCCATACTTTAGAGCCTGGGGACTTTGTGTTAGCAAGAAGGATGGGATGAGGTAGTGGATGGGAAGCTGAGAACATGGGAATGTTTGGGTAACAATATGTGCTAAGAGTAAACAGATGTGGTTGCAAGGTCACATTGTTGGTAGGTTGAGTGAGAACATGGGAAGAGGGGATGGTGAGCCCAGGAAAAGTGTAATTTTAAGTTATCAGCAAATAAGATAGCAACGTGGGCTAATTTTGAAATGCCATGAGTTATATAGTACTACAAATCAAACAGTTCTTCAGTCTTGGCAATTGTCAAGATGTACAGCTGTTTTCTTCAATGTTCCTGAATAAAGCTTTTGAACCCTCTAAGCCTAATTACTTGAACATGGAGCTATCCTCTACATCACACGATTCCACCAAAATATTAGGAAGACCTTCCTGATGGGAAGAACTGTTTGACAGTGACATGGGCTGTCTTGCATGGTGATAGGCTTTTCTTCCCTGGAGTTCTTTATACAGGTTGGATGACCATCTCTCAAGAGTGCTTCAGCTTCACTCTCCCAGGGACAGAGAATGGCTACCAGCCAGTATTTGATGTCCCTAGCCTCCTTACTGGGCAATGAGGCAAGCAGACATTGATTCAGATTTCATTTTAAAATTAGGCTATCATTTATTAGAAACTTATTGCATTTAGCTGAGATTTTAACAGATTTTTATCCCTACTTAAAATCCTCTTTTATCTCCAGTGTTTCCTGATGAGTAAAATTAAATGGTAAATAAGAGGGTAAAAACAGAAGAAATTTATTTCCAGTATAGCTCCTTTTTCCACATTTTTCCTCATGTATGTTACCCTACCCTACCACCCTTCCTATGAGATACACAATTTTCATAAACTGAACTTATTAATGATTGGAGAATATGATCGAGGTCGCAATGATCAAACACGCTGACAGGAGACGTGTTTGAGGTCATGAAAATTCAGATATGATTACGCAGAAAACTGCAATGCTGAGGGATTTGTGCTAATCTCTTCACCATTTCAGCCTCTTGGCACTTTTGAATACAATGAAAGACAAACTGCTCAGATTGGTGAGCAATCAGAGACCATCCCTCAATCTAATCTTATGGAGATCTTCCCTATACACCCTACCTGACTGAACATTAAGAGACTGTCATGAGTCCCATCAATCTTTTGTCGCTCCAGAGTTAAGCAAATCAGTCCATTTCAGACCCCTTTGTCTGCCCTGTGGGAAAGTCATTACGGTTTTCTCAACACGCCCCTTCAGGGTGTGAAATAGAGTATAATAACCTTAGCTTTGACCCCAGCCAATTGTAGTACATAGGACATTCCCAGAAAAAAGAACGTCATACCCACTTAGTGCCAACCCAAATACTGACAGCAGGCAAAACTCTAGTGAGGGCGCATAAAGGACATTATCTAGGTATTTCCCCAGAGCAGAAACTCATCAACAAGGGAAACAGAGTCAATGTTTGCTTTGCCCAGTGACTTAAACATGTCCTTGCTATTGGCCAGATGTTGGGAACACCCACTGTCCAGCAACCAGAATGCCCTTGGGGTTTATAGTCCTGAACCATGGCTAAAAACAGCCGGTGACCCCCTTTGTCCTTGGAGCCTTTGCCATGAGTCTTTGGCACACTGCCTTTGCTATCTGGACAATCCTTCCTTAGATGTTTCATGGACCCACACCTGAAACATGTTTTAACAGCATTCACTCTCTCTGTAGTCTCAGTCTGTCGAGACTCAGTGTTCTTGGCATTCTTCTTGCTGCTGCTGCTGCTAAGCTCTTGCCGGCTCCTCTCAGCATGCCTTTCCTCTTCCTCATACAGACACCCAGAAATGTACTGAACTGTGAGATCCTGCTCCCACATTCCTTCAATAGTTGCCACAAAAACATCCCAATTTGCATCTAGGGAAATGAGTATGCAGTAGACTCTGCCAGGCTAGGAGATCTCCTTTCCCCTCTCTTGCAAAGCAACAAACAGGGAGGTCAGGTGCTGGAGATGGTCACGCATGCACTCACCAGGCTGCAACTGTGCTACGTACAGCCTCTTTATCAACGACAGCTTATTCCCAGCTGTAGGGCGGATGTAAATAGCCTGCAAAGAGTTCCCACACGCCCGTGCTGTGGTGAGGTGCCTGATGTGGTTTACCTGGCCGTCTTCCAAAGCCAGAAAAATGTTACTAATGGCTTTCTCCTCTATTCTGGCATCTGTTATGCTGAGGGGAGGCGTTGGGGGATCAGCAACTGCCTTCCACAAACCCTCTCTACACAGATACATCTCCATCTTCACTGCCCAGGTGAGGTAATTTCTTTCATTTAATCTGTCCAAGGGCAGACTCCCACTCCCTGTGGACGCCATCCTTGAAGCTTCTTTCACCTTCCAGGCCCCTCCTATGCCAAGACTCTCACTTACCAGAGACCATCTTCAAGCATGCTCTCAGCAGGCAGTTGCAGACTGGAAGTGGTGCTTCATCTGGTCCACTTGACCCTCTGGCGCAGCAGGAGTGTGAGGCTCAGCCTATAACCTATCAGGATTAGCAGGAACTGGCTCCTCTAAGCATATGCAGAGTTCAGACAGAGAAGCAAGGCTTTGCCGCGGCAGGAGTTCTCAGTGAAGCACAAAAAAAATTCCGGAGTCTCATTATGTTAAGCTTGGGGCAGATTTATTGTTGTACACTAAGATAAGGTGTTTGACAAGCATTCCACAAAGTAATTAGGAAAGAAAAAACATCAGGAAATAAACAGACAGCATCGCCCCTTACAAAGCACAAATAGCAGTGAGACATGCCCAACTAGGAAAAACCTAACTGGTGGATTGTGCTGGCAGATCCCAGCCTTTTTAAGGCTGTTACCCTGAACATATGGGGTGACCCAATCATCTTTCTGGTGTGTGGCCTTCCCCAGTACACAAGTTATAGTCATAACAAACATGATAACCTTGCACCTGCTCCTCTGGCCACATCACCTCTTTCTCTGCTGTCCACTTAGAGGAAACCATGCCTGACTCAGCATAAATCCTAGACACACTGGAGAAGTCACATGCACAGGGCTGCCTCCTGTCATTCACTTGTTTTTGCCAAGGTCTGCAGAAGAAAGACACCTACACCCAAACAAAATGTAGGGGAATGGAAGGGGGAGAAGGGAGGAGGCAAGTGGGCACTTTGCGAATAATCAAGTTTGTGAAGGTCAAACCCACAAATGTGGAGGGAGCATCGTAGTGAAAAAGTGAACTTTCAAAAAAAAAGGTGAGTTTCTAAAAAAAAGTATAACCATTAAAATCTAGCTTGGGCATAACAAGAAATGATTAGCAGTTTGTGATACTGAGAGCATGACTGATCTCTGCCTTTGCCATTTCTCCTTATGTGTAAATTACCACACCATTCACATGACTGAACAAATAATAAGGTTTGATTAGAAGAGTGATTACCAGTAGTTAACAGCAGCACTTGAAGAATCCATGCTTTTAATTGTCCCTGACTAGCACATAATAACTAATAAGAGTTCTCTCTTTTTCTACTTAATATCTTCATTATGTGACAAAGGGCCAACAGCTGAATGGATGTATTCAGAAAGATTTCAGAATACTGAACATGCAATTTTATGTAAACAAAGCAGTTCAGCATTTCCAGGATAGTTTACTATGTTAGAATACTTTTCAGAACAGGTGATGTGTTAAAACCTTCACTTAATAAACACCACGGACAGAACAAGCTAAGTAATCAAAGTATCTGCTTAACTGGCTGAGACACAAAATAAAGCCCCTCGCACCTACATGCTGTTACATTGCTCTTCATTTTGCATGAATGATGAAACAAACCAGGAAGTCAGAGTTAACAATAGTGTTCTGTTGCATGCAGCTGGGGGAAATGTAGTTAATGGCATCCAAACAAGCTAAGATACAAGGCTATGGTTTACAGCTATCTTCCCCGATCTCTCTTCTTGGTAACTATTAAGGATAGTTTCTCTACTCAGGTAAGAAGGGAAACTATGACTAACTATGGCTTTCTGTTTGCTGAATCCAAATGAGGGGATGAAGTGTTGAGTGTCTGAAGTTCAGGCATATGTTGACTTACTAAGCAGAGACTTGATCATTCAAAAGCAACGACACAGTAGCATATTCATCAGCTGAACTGCCATCCTGAAGAAGAAACCTAGACACTAATGCTTAACAACTGAGAGGATTCTAGTCTACATGTCAGCCCAGTTCTCTTTCCAGTAGCAGCTGAAGAGCATGCAGGTTCAGTGCTCTCAAGGATTCTACAGGAAGCTACTACCTTTTATTCTGCAACCTAGGAGTAATTCCACTAAAGCCAAAATAACTAACTATAGCTCTTTTAGACTTGCTTTCCTGTTTTCCAACTACTTACACCTAACTTTCAAACATGATCTCCATTCATCTCCACGCACTATTAAAACAAGTTTAGCACAATATTTTGAGAGTCTGTAAGCTAAAAGATTTACTCTACTGCTGCACTCACTTACACAGAGCAAAGGGAAATCCAAAGAAGGACGCTTCTTAAAGGCAGCATACTGAAGGCACAATTGTAAACAATTCCAATAAAGAAGAAAAGTGGGAGGTTTCTAAATAAACCAAGATGGATGTACAAAGAACTTTCAGAGGAGCTGAAATTTAAAAGAGACACATATAAGAAATATAAGGGGGAAAAGAAGTATATAAATGAATAGCCAGTATGTGTGGGGGAAAGTCAGAATGAGCTCAAGCCCACTAAAGAGGCCAAGACTAACAAAATGACTTTCAACAAGCAGAAATGTAAGGTAATAAGTATAGGTAGGAAAAATGAAATGCATAAATATATGATGGGTGACACTTGGCTTAAAATCACGTGAAAAGAAGCCAGGGTGTTGGTAAACCACAAGGTAAACGTAACTATGTGAGGCAATAGCCAAAAAAGTCAATACAATTCAAATCAACAGTGAGTGAGGCTACAATCAGAAGCAGGATCTCTGTCACAAGTGCTCATTTGCTGGTGGGAGGAGGTGGGAACATCTACTCAAGCCCTAATCACCCACAGAATGAACCTCCTTCTGTCAGAGAAGCTGCTGTATGGTAAAGTATGTTCAGGGGGTCTGGGCTAGGAGACACTCTGAAAGCATACTTAACTAAAACTACAGTTAATTAAGCAGCTGACGTAGAATTCTGGTTCTAGTAATCGTTTTAAAACTGCACTCTACAGCCAACTGCAACTTTTTAAAAAAAAATGTTGCGCTAATTACCAACCATTACACATTCCTTGCCAATCTTCTTCACAAGCATATGAGGCAATAAGCAAAACAAACAGCTAATCCAAGATATTTTTTTAAAAAAAGGCATAATTAGCACGATCTAGTGTCAAATCCGCATGTTTCAAATATTCAATTGTGAAGACTGCCTCCCTTACAAACTTCTTTAAGAGTACAAAGTGATATGCCAAGCTTCATTATTAAAAATAGTGTAATGAAAAAGAAGAGCTTTCAATAGCAACCAGTTAAAGATATGCTACCTCTTTTTTATTTCTCCTGGCAACCTTCAGGAATTCAACCAAAATCTGTAGCTGGGCAGCATGGGACTCCTGTAACAGAAAGTTTAGAAATAAAAATGGGATTTTGTGTGGAAAAAAAAGTTATACAATACTGCAATACTTTCTTTTTGAAGATGCATATGAGACACTAATATATTAAATAACTACATAGGCAAATATCCATCCATTGTCCAATAGTCTGCCTAAAATGTAAGCACTTGTATGTATATATATTGTAGAGCCATAGTAAAGCATCTCAATGCTTAGTACTGTCTTCTGAGGCCAATGCAATATAACAGTAGATCTGTTTTAACCGTAGTCAGCAAACTGTAAGCCAGCCTTGGAAATACAAGTTCCCTCCTATTTATGTGTGATCCACACACCACTTCAACTCAATTTCCAGTCCGGCTTTAATTAGCTCACCCTGCTCCAGAAATACATTTATAGTGCTGGGACGCAATACAAAACCCAGAGAGGTCCTGTGTAACTAACGTGCCAGCAGAAGCTGCACAGGAATTTCTTTATGCATAAAGATTTATGCATAAAGATTCCCACAAACATTTCTGTGATGACCTAAGTATCACTGGTCAGAGACAAAGTCAGGCATGAAACATCTTTCAAATATATTTCTTTCTGTTTGAAGACTAAAAGAGGCACACACAAAAGAGAACCAATCAGACCAAATGGATCAAGTCTTCACCTACTATTATTAAGACAAACTTCATCCAAAGCTAGGCAAGAGCTTTAAGGAAAATCTTAAGTGAGGCAGGTTCATAGAAAAGAACAGGGAATTCTTTAGAACCCAAGCCCAAGAAAGCTTTGGATTGCACAGGCCAAACCTAGCACTTGACAATTACACGCAAAACATACTGTTAGCCATTGAAGTTGCTTAAACAATGGGAATAATATTGCCTGTTGAGTAGCATGCACCAGGCATGGTTTCTGAACATTCCAGAAAGGCAGTGCTATAAAATGTGCATTGGGGCAACCCCACTGGGATTTTTTTCAGTGAACAGGCATTTGACAAGCTCCCCAAATCAAATCTTGTTACAAGACTTAATCTTTTAGGGGGAACACAACCCCAATAGAACAAATGGAATCCCAATATCTTGGTTTACATCACCAGACAACAGCACCTTATCTGACTGACCTTTAGTGTATTTGCTGTTATCTAGCCACTACTGATTCAGACATGTATCCAGAATAGCCACATGTGGATATTATGACATGGGAAAAGGGGGGGGAGATGTGCATTGATAGTACACTGGTGTCACCTTCTTCCAAATCTACTTTATGTGTTTTATTAAAATATTTGTATCTCATCCTATATCCAAAGATCTCAGGGCAGCACACAATAAAATCAATCTAGGACAATTTAAAACAATAAAAATAATTTGAAAAGATGAATAATGTATCCAATCAGTTATCCTTTACTTATACACATGACAGTTGGGACAATTCAAAATAATGCTAGACACAACACATATGCAATTGGATAAAATCAAATAGGCCTTGAAGGCTTTAATAAAAGGCCATGTTCTGACTTGGCAGCAGAATGACACCAGCATTGGTGTTAATCAGGCCTGTGAGGAATAGTGTTCCATAACTAGGGTGCTACAGGAGAGAAGACCCTCTCCCATGTCTTCCCACAGTACATTGCCTCTACTACTGGGAAACAGCACAACTCAGTGCTATGGATAATTTTCTCAGTGGTTTCATGTAGATGCTAAATGGTATAGAAGACAAGACAGAATCACAAAGAAACCCACAACTTAAATCCTATAGAACAGAGTAGCAATCCTCTATAAAGAGGCAGACAGGAACAGAACAACCAGAATATGGTATCACCAATCCCAGTCAATCCAGAATACCACCATGACTGTTGATGTCAAAAGCCACTGACTTTTGAATCAACAAGGCTGGTTTCCCTTTTCTGTCACAGAGTGTATCATTAATTAAGTTAAGAAAAGATGTTTCAGTTCTAAACTTGGATAAGAAATCTCTCTACCTAACACCAAAAAAGGGAAATTGCTTAATTTACCAGGTGAGTATTTCTTAAAAACTTTGTACTTATTGTGGTACCATGTATAAAAAATGATACTTAGTATCACAATTCAAAGTAGGAATTGAAAAGTCAGCTTTGAAGTAGAATTTTATTGAGTAAATCAGAATGTTTCTTTGTCCATTTATTAAGAATGAAAAAACTTACTGCCTCCAACTGTTTTTTCTTCTGGACCAGAAATTCTAACATTAAGTTAACATTGGCCAAATCAAGATTATCTTGATCTGTTCCCAGCAAATCTTGAAATATTTGCCATCTGTGCCCATTCTGAAAGAAAAACAAATCATCAAGTCATGTTCAAAAGAAGAGAGCCAAAGTAATATTACACTACTTTATACACTACACAAAAACCTAAGGCTCATTTGGATATCATTCAGAGCCAAAAGAAATGGGAGCACATGACTCTTCCATCTTCTGTCATTTTGTATTCCAAATGTGCACTTGAACAGGTGTTACACTTCTATCTGGGGATCCATCAGCCTCCTCTAGCCCCAGTTGCATTCCTTCATTCTTCACACCATTCTGGAGGTTTTCCCTAAATCTCAAATGCTTGATGAAGAACAGGCATGCAAAATAATAAATGGGAAGAGGCAAAAGTTCCACTATGGTTACTGAGATCTAAGCCTTGGAACTGTGCACTGAAACCCAGAATGCAAATGCCAGTTGACACACAGAATATCACCATCTTAATTTCACAATGGACAGAAGAAATAGCGGGTCCTGGGTTCCTGAATAAGATTTAGTACATAATCATTTTACTATTGAGCATGATTTAAAAAAAAATCCCACCACTTGGAAAAGTGCAATGGCAACAACCAACATACAACAGTTTTTAACATGTTCCAGTTGACATACCAGTGTATGTAGCATTTGACTGTGCCTGACAAATTTAAATTCAGCAGTACTTGAATGCATTTAAACTCATGGCTTTAACATTACATTAGATCTAAAATTGTAATTTAAAATTGACAGCTTATGTCATTTGTTGCTTGGTTTATGTTAGGAATTGAGAAGAAATTAATCTCCTTCTCATTTTAGCTTACCTAATCTTTAATTCCCTTCAATGGCACTATCTTTCTGTGGTGGTGGGACTGTGTGCCCCTGTGAGGCAAAAAGCTATGCTGATGGTAGCAGTGTTGCTGTCAGGTTTTCCCACGTCAGAATAGGCTTTTGCTGAGGAGCTAGACTAAATGTGCCAAATAGTTACTGAGCACCAGCAGTAGTAGAGAGTGACACTGGCAGAGGATCTCTCAGAAACAACAGCAGTGGCACCATAACTAATGCTTAGTACTGCACAGGAGGAGACTTCATAAACCTCCTTTTGAAGATCTTTTACTAGGAAAACTCTATGAGGAGCCAATCCAAAATGAAACAAGAGATAGTGCCAGAAGATGAGATTCCCAGATTAGACAGCACTCAATTGGCTATTGAAGAAGAGCAGAGGACAATTACAAGTAGTGCTGTGGCCATGGAGAACTGGACCCAAGCTGAAAGAATATTCAGCTATTAGCATGTTCAGAGGTGAAAGGAAAATCCAAAGCTGCACAATACAGATTATAGGAACATGGAATGTGAGAAGCACGAACCAGGGGAAGCCAGACATAGTAAAACAAGAAATGCAATATATATAAATATTGCAATACTTGGGGTGTGTGAGCTAAAGTGGACAGAATTGAGATATTTTGAGTTAGATAAGTGCACAGTGTTTTACTCAGGAAACAAAAATCTAAGAAGTGGGGGAGAGGAGAGGAGAATGAGGAGAGATACAGCAAAATCAGGCAAACGATATAATACAAAGTCTGACTGAATCATGTTGATAAGACTTCAGTGAAAATCCATCAATATAACCATAATTCAAGTTTACTTTACAACTACAGAGGCAGAAGAAGAAATCGAAAGATTCTATGAAGGAATCCAGGAGGAAATTCAGCACACACCAAAACAAGACTTCTTGATAATTATAGGTGAATGGAATGCCAAAGTAGGAAACAGAGCAGAATCAAAGATTTTAGGAAAATTTGGCCTAGTATCAAGAAATGAAGCAGGAGATCAAATGACTGAATTTTGTAAGGCCAACAGTTTCTTCACTGCAAATACATCCTTCAAGTAACCAAAGAAGCAACTGTATACATGGACATCACCTGATGGCCAATACAGAAATCAAATAGACTATATAATTGGAAGCAGAAGATGGAGAAGCTCTATTTTGTCTGCAAAAACAAGACCAGGAGCAGATTATGGCACAGACCATGAACTACTATAGCAAAAGGCAAAGTAAGGCTAAAGAATGACATTAAACCAAACACATGCTGAAATACAACCTGAAGAACATCCCTGTAAAATTTAAAGATAATGTGTAAAACTGATTTGCACTATTAAGCCTAACTGACCGGCAGCCAGAAGAACTCCAGACTAAAGTTAGGGACACTCTCAGGGAGGAATGGAAAAAGACCCTATCAGTAGCCAAAAAGAAAGAGATGCCTCAATGGATGATAGATGAAACTCTTTAAGCAGTCAAGGATAGATGAAAAGCAAAAGTAAAAGGTGATAGAAATGAGAGTCAGAACCCTGAATGCAACTGTTCAACAACTTTTGTGTAGGGACAAGGACAACTACCATACTAACCAATGCAAAGAAATAGAAGATGGATAATAGAAAAGGAAGAACAAGAGACCTCTTCCACATGATCTGAGAAATCAAAGGAAAATTTAACCCAAGAGTGGGCATGCTTTACAATTAGCAAAGGAACACATTATACGACCAAGCAGAAATATAAAGATGACAGAAAAAATACAGGGAAGAACTATGTTTAAAAAAAATGAAAGGCTGACAGATTCATTCAAGGAAGAATCATATGAAGATAAATCTTCAGTTTTAGAAAGTGAAGTGAAAACTGCACTCAGAGCAATTGAGAGAAATAAACCACCAGGAATAGATGGAATAGGCACACCAGTAGAGTTGTATCAGGTTAGAGACAGAATCTGCTCTGCTTCTAACTAAAATTTCTCAACGAATAGAGAAAACAAAACAATGGCTCACAGATTGGATACATCAATCTATATTCCAATACCCAAGAAAGGGGCACCAGGGATTGCAATAACCACAAGACCATTACATTAATTTCCCACACAAGCAAAGTGATACTCAAAATTCTACAATAAAGATTTCTACCATATATGGAGTGAGAAATCTCAGATGGCCAAGCTGGGTTCAGGAGAGGAAGAAGCTCTAGAAATCATATTGCAAACATATGTTGGATAAAAGAACACACCAAAGAATTTTAAAAAATGAGTCTGTTCTTTATAGATTATAGCAAAGCCTTTCATTGTATAGATCATGAAAAACTATGGATCATTCTTAAAGAAATGGGTGTGCCACAACATCTGATTATCTTGATGTGCAACTGTATGCAGGACAAGAGGATATCGCTAGGACAGAATATGGAGAAAGAATGGTTTCCAGTTGGTAAAGGGGTCAGGCAAGGCTGCATCCAAGTTTTGCTATACCATTCTCCAAATTTAAAAATGCACTAAAATTCATATATTAGGGAATGGTGCATACTATGGTAAGGCAAGAAAGAGAAGTATCATGCACCATGTCAATCACCAGCCTTTTCCACTCTCCTCAGCGTCTGTTTCTTTCTCCTTAGTCTGCCCATGTTTAACAGATCTTTTAAGTACTGAAATCCACAGAATTTGTAGTACAGGAATCATTTATAAGTACATTTATTCTTGACAAATTTAAGTATCTCTCTGATGAAACTGTAATACTACATACTACATATTCAGGATTAGAACTACTACAGGAATCAATAGTCTTTCAGAAGAACTTTAGTACCTCCTTTCCACTTACAGTATTGCCATATGAATCCCGATAACCAATCAAAATTAACCAGCTATTTCAGCCCTATAAGTCTTTGATATTCTTGCTAATGCCAAAGCCTGTGATGTCACCACCAAAAACAACAGAATAGCCACACTGGGGAAGATAGGGAAAGCTTTAATTTAATTCAAATGTCTAGAGGCAATTTTGCCTATAAGAAACAGCAAAGAAATCAAATAATTTATGTAGATGCTGAAGCAGAAAAAGATTTCCTTAACTGCTTGCCAGATAGAAGTATGTGTCCTCAGTCTTGTAATAACATCAGGTATCACCATTATCAGCACACACAAGATTAAACATATTCCCTTTAAGATCAGAAATAAAAAGAGAGTAAGAAAATCAGGACATACGGTGCTACTCACTGAATGGTCCAGTTTGAATCTCTTTTCCTCAAATCTTTGCTTTTGTTTAAGAATAAGTTCATTCACTAAAAGAAAAAAAAGGAGGAAAAAGTAGTGATTTTTTTTAAAAAATGAGGTAGTTTGTACACCATCTATAAATACGTTTATTAGGAAATCAGTTCTAATGAGAACACCAAACAACTGAACCTCCTCAACCTTCTAGTTTTATTCTTTTGATAAGACTTAGTTTAAATGGTTTCACTGTTTTCCTTATTATGTTTGGTCCCTCTTGTTTATGCAGCAGCACTGCAGAATAAATGACTGAAACATTTGGAAATAAATCACTGATAAATTCACATTTGTTATGGAACAAACTACAGAACCTGAAATAAGAACACTTCAAACACTTCAGCCTTTGTTATAGTAACAGCGATATTATCACAAGACCACCTGGACTACCTAACATCAGGAACTACCTGACATCTAAGAAGAAGAAGGTGACTAAAGCAGTAACAGAGCCTACATAAAATTCGCTCTGGGGATTTGCTACGGTGCCACATACCAGGTGGCAGAGCAGTGTATGTGTATCAGAGATGCAGCCAAAAATACTTTCCTCCATCCTATGAAGTGACTAATAGGGTCTGCTGGGAAAGGGGAAAGATATTTGTGAAAAGTATTAAAACCTTTGATTCATGTCACTGGTAGTTGTGTGCTCTGATATCTCAGTATAAACTACAAACACCCAAGAAACAATACTAGCTAATTCTGGCGTGATTCCTGTTGCAAAATAGGAAAGAAAAACCTGTGACAAAGAAAACCCGCTTCAGACATTCTTGCCTGCACTAAAGGAGTGAACAACACCTCAGAAACATAACAAAGCTGTGTCTCAAAATACACATGAACACAGCTGCATGTTCCGGACGACTAGATAACACATAGCGGTACACAGCACTACAGAATAACATTCCCATGAGAACTAGCTTTGGCCTGCTAATCTAAACATTTCTACAAGCAGTTTACTTTCTCACACACTGGAACGTGAAGCAAGGAGTCCACTACATGTTTCATACATTGTGACAATTCCTACTAGGAGTGGCAACTAGAGTAGATCCAGTGAATCAATGTGATGTACCTATGTGCTGAGTCATCATTCAGGACTTGATTCAACTGATCTACTCTAGCTGCAAATAAACAGGGTTCAGGCCATTAATTCCCAGTAGATCCGCTGTTCTAGTGTAAAAATTCTGCAGGGTAGGAATCATACAGGAAGACCACAGAGCTAACAACATGTTTGAAGAAATCCAACATCTCTGCACACTGTCTGAAACATTCCCAGATGGGAAAAGGATCGGAGAAACCTTTCTCTTTTCATATTAAATTATTTTCTTCTGACAGTCCAGTAAAGGCAGAATTTAAATACAGTTTAATACTCTGTGAATGTCTGGAATGCACCTATCCCTTACTTACTAAAAAAGAAAGAAAGCTGTTTTTAATCTTATAGTAAGATACTGGATTTTTAGATTAGGTCAAGATGTTCTTAAATTGTTTGGGAGCTTGGGATCAATTCTTCTCAATATGTGGCCCACCTCGCAAAAATAGGTTATGATAATTTCCTGGATGAGTCCTGGGGCAGCTGAACATTACATACCAAGAAATATGTGCAAATGTGTGCACTATACTTACCACACACCCATGTGATGAACATTAGTCTTTGTACAAGAAAGCTCTTTGTAAACCATGAGTTCACAGGAGATTAAGGCTGCATATCTATAGTCTTATCCTGGATCAAATTCCAATGAAATCAGTACTGTTCATTTCTGTATATGTATAGGATATACAATGTAACCTATAGGTAACTCCCAGGTGCATGTTTGCAGATGTATACCTCTTCTTTAAAGTATGATGATATGGGTTTCCCAAGAGAAAAATCTCAATTACAAATTTGAGAAATTTCCACTGCTCCAATGGGATCTAACCTACCCAGTTTAACTGAATTTTTTTTAAAGGTGTAGCATGCAAATTTTACAAGCTGTATAAATCCATTATTTAACAAACAGCCAAAACTATACTGAAATATTTGATAAAGCAAAAAAAGAGGGGAGGTTACACAGGGTGGCTTAAACATTACATGGGTGGTTTAGATGTTACATTCAAATGAATTCAAAGCTTTCCTTAGATTTTCTTTTCATATATGAACTATTTATTTGAGCTATGGACTCAAACAAGTTACATTATCCATTAAAGCAAAGCTCTTAAGCCACAGGGAAAGACCTTTTCTTTCTTTATTCTATGTGCTCCTATATGGGCCAAAAATATGCTTAAAAGTTCCAACTGAGTCGCCCTTCCTTTGCTTGAGTCTCTCTTCTCCACCTCCTCCCTGCTCTCGACCTGATCTCCTCCACAAAATGGGTTGGCAACACAGTCCTGGGTAGTGGGGAAAGTGGCCAAGGAGAATGTGACTGTGGTTGCTTGTCTTTTCAGCAGTTGCTGCTGCTGTTGCCCCCCATCACCTACTGTGAAGAAGAGGTGGGCTGAGCACCTGAGTGACAGCAGAGCCACAACATGACAGGGACCAAGGCAGGGCTGGCTGTGCACATTGCCATTCAATCCACTACAGCCATAAACTAGTGGGAAGAAGTAGGAAAAAGGTCTTCCTTCTCACTCCAGTACCTCTAAAGCAAGTATGAAGTTACTTATTTCTCCCTTCTCTCCCAATCTGAAGTTGTCTGATAAACAATTATAAATAAATATTTGATGTACTTTAAGGTTTAAAATCTTGAGATAAGTCTCAGGGGTCCATGGCAACAAAAGATATTTAAAGGAAGTCCCTGGTAAAGAAAAGATTAAGAATCACTGTTTTAGGCTACCTCTTACATACTTTTGTATAGATAAAAACATGTACTGTCCCCTCAGGGAGAAACATGTCAATGTCTGGGAATATTGCTTGCACTGTATTATGCACCACAGCATACAGACCAGCAAAACTTCTTAATAGTATCATCAGATTTTTCCTTACTTTCATAGTGTCAGTTAAGCCATTATACATCATTTTATAAAGGCTTTAACTTGCACCGAATTCTGCCCCTTGTATCATATCTATAATCATGTACCTATAAAGGAAGGCAATCTCATCTGTTCAGATACATCTCTACACAGACATTCAAGAGGTTAACATTCTTGAGCACTGTTGTAACTATAAGCCTTTATTACACAGGTATAAACATCCTTATATCTATTTTAGCATAGTTTAATTTCTTCTTACCAGAATCACAATATCTAGGCTGTTTAACAAATTATCAGCTTGGAACAGCCGATCAAAGGCCATATCATAGCCTCCGCCTCCTTCTCTGGCCGCTATCTCCTCTTGGTTTCTTTTATTCTCTCCTTGGCCTATCAGCTGTTCTATCTCATCCAATGAAATGAAAGATCTCTCATGGACTCCATTTATGTCAACAATTCTCTTCTCCAATTAGATTGTTGGGGCTAATATAAACAAACTGTGAACAGCTAAATCTAGACTTTTGATTGTCATTCAGTCTAACTGCACAGCCAGTTGACTGCATCAGCCATCCCAGCACCTGCCATGGGTTTATTCTTACTCATGTCTGAGGGATGTTCTCTTATCTTGTTTATACTTTAGAAGACATTCTGTAGAGCAGTGGTTCTCAACCTGTGGGTCCCCAGATGTTTTTGGACTTCAGCTCCCAGAAGCCCTGAGCATTGAGCATAGTGGCTGGGGCTTCTGGGAGCTGAAGTCTACAAACATCTGGGGACCTACAGGTTGAGAACCACTGCTGTAGAGCATTAGCCTGTCTCTTTATTCCCAGTAACACATACATTCTCTAACAAACTAGGCTTTCTGCTTTCTATACTCTATAGTTCTATTCTGTACGTTTCCAGGCCTTGAAGTTGGCAACCAAAATAAGCCCAGCCTGTAACAGTAAGATCCCCTAAAGAAAACAAAACAAATTGATAAACTCTTCTCCGCTGTGATCTATCATCTGCATACATTCACCACTGCTATATCTAATAAATGTTTTCACATAAAGTGGCTTGAACTAAGCCTGACGATTTATAAATCACTATAATACGCTCTGTGAATCAGGTCTCTAAATGAGCCTCTAACCCTGATTCCATCGCTGCTTTCACAGTACACTGGAAGCCACAGTCAAAGGCCTCCAGACTGCTGGAATGAGTAGAAAATGAGAAGCTGGTTCTTATATGAATGTTCATTCTGGGATGACAGGAGGAGCAATCCACTACACATAGGTTTGATCCCTCATGCTAGCCAATGCAGGAGCATTCCACATTCTGTTCTGTTTTTTCCATTAGGCTCCTTCCCTATCCAATTAGTTTTATTCCCTAGCATAATCTATACTTCCTATTGTCTTTATGTGTGCTTGTTCCTTTTTTGGGGGCGGGGGTGATGGTGTTGATTGCTCCTCTGTCATCCCAGAATGAACATTCACGTAAGTACCAACTTCTCACTCTCAGGATGGCAAGAGGATCAATCCACTACACATGGCATCTTCCCTAGCCCTGAATTTTGGTGGGCCTCCCAACTACCTTCAGGTTACACTACAGCTTGGCATACTGTACAGCCAAATGTCGCTTGTGCCAACTTATATGTCTAATTTGTAATGTCTGATAAATGTTGTTGGCTCTTTCCACCCAGCTCCATTACATACTTCCTCCAACGACAATGTCACAGAGTATGTTACAATCGCCCCTAAGAAATGGCCTGCAATCAGAGCATCCGTCTACGGCACCTTAAGAAACTCCACATCCTTTCTAAGAAAAGAATAAAACTTCTGACTATAACCCAATAACTTCTATATATTCAATTGAATTGAGCATTCACACACAATCAGATCCTTGAACAACTCAGGCACTGGCATTTCTACACTCTGTGTTTCTCTCTTCCTAATTACTGAGACTAGCTTACTGTCCTTGCCTTTCTTGCCTTCGTCCACTGATTCAGAATTACTACCTAATCCTAAAATCTGCACAACTCTTTTTAGAAGCCTACAGAAATTTTCCCCTTTAAATGGTCTATCAGATACCATCTCACTATCATCTTCTTCTGAAGAGTTTCATTCTCTATCTTCATCTACCTCTACCATCTCACCCAGAAACTCTTCATCTTCATCCCTGTCAACATCCTCCTGTTGGTATCTACTCCAAGATTGCCTCCTCTTTACTTCCTTCCTTGACATCGCTACTCTATTAGAACACCCTTGCTCACCTCTAACCATCTCCCTTGTACCCTTCTTTTCTTTGACATTATGTCCTCATCCAATCTCATCCTCTTTGCACTCTTTGTTCATATATCATTTCATAAGACTCCAATTCATTGTTTTCATCATGGTGCTGTATCACCTCCATATCACTCCTATTATTAGTTGTGTTATGTGTACTTAATTGACTTTGTGTTACTAAATTAATTTGATCCAAATAATCAGAATGTTTCCAAGAATGTATTATATTAGATAAAGCCATTTGAAACTGTCAACCACTTATACTTAAACTCATTAGTGGGACTTGAGATTTTAATAAGGTCTGCATATGCATCTGAACTACCTCCTTTACTAAAATACTTGTATCTGTGTTTTTCTCCTCTCTTGACTATCTTCTTGCCTCTGCTACCATAGGACCGGTACTCTGTCCCATTTCCTGACTCACTTCTGTTGATGCTGAATGCTAGGCATGTCTACAAATATTCTTTGCAAATAAGCCTTAAATTCTCGGGTCATTTTTACCAGACTCAGCACTGGTGCACTGGCTCGTCTGCATGTGTGACGTTATCTGTGTGCCCTGAGGATGTTGACATATCGCTTTGCCTGGACGCCACTGGGCCAGCAATGTTGCTCATTCACAGTATAGCTTCACCCCCTGCACTCCCCACTTGTGCTTCAAAATGGTGTCCAGAAGACATCAGAACCACCTTGGAACCTGTGTTCAAGATGATGTCCAGAAGCTGACGCATTCAGTTTCAACACTGTCACTGCATCTTTGGGCAGCTTTTTAAGGTCAGTGCCTTCCGATTCTTCAGCTTTCCTCTTCTTTTTATCCAACTTTACCTTACCTGATTCTTCTACCTTCCAATCGCCTTCTGTTTGCCGTTCTGTCCATCAAAAACCCTAAAATCATCTGGCTCACTTTTGCTTGAGCGCAGGAATATTTTTCTTAATTCCGACCTGTTTCCATCATCTGAGACAAGGTGGGCAGCAGCCTTTTGGGTGGAATCATGCCTAGCCTTATCACAGCTAGCCTCGTTTTTCTCAGACATGTGGTTCGATATTTCCTCCTCTTGTTTCGAAATATTCTTTTTCTTCTCCAACATTCCCTCTTCAGCTCCTTATTTCACTATCTGTTTTTTTATCTGTTTTTTTCCTTTTGTTTTTTTAATAAATCCAACTAAGCACTGTCTCCAAGACTTGATAGGGATAAAACACATCTGGCTGGTATGCAGGAGAATAAAAAACTGACTGGATAGGGAGGGAGTCTAACAGAAAAACCGGAACAGAATGTGGAAGGCTCCTGCATCAGCTGGAACAAGCAATCAAATCCATGCATAGTGGATTGATCCTCCTGCCATCTCAAGAATAACTCCTTGTTCAACTCCATACTCTACCCAAAGACTCCTGACAGGACTGCTGGTTCTAGGTTACCATTAGCAGTGCTGAAGCTGTCATCATGGATGCTCCAATAAAAGAAAGCGATTTGGGGAATTAAAAGGGGGATAAGGGGACAGCACAAAATACTTGGCCGGGGGGGGGAGGGAGGGACACATGATTACTGCAAGCAGTGGCTTGTGCACTACCACCCTAGCAGTTAAATTATAAAATGTTTTGAGGAACATCCTGCCTCAAGAGTTCAACTTATAAAGTAAGTTGATTAAATTCAACAGCATTACCAAATAAGGCAGCAGTCATTCAGCTGATTCAATTTCTGCTTACTGAAACTGAAAAAAGACTTACCTAAAAAGTTTGGGTAAAGATGGTCAATGTTATCCACAACATAATTACATTTTGGACATCTGTTATTGTCCTCCAGGCTTTGATGAATACATTTGTAGCTGTTCAAGGGAAAAAAATAAACAAATCAGAACCACAGAAAATGAGACACAGCAGTCTAATCTATTAGAAGATGGACCATCAGCTCAGTTGCACCACATTCTATTACCGTGTCAGCCATGATGAAGTGAAGCTGTGACACAGAGGGCCTGATGTCAAGGGTAAGTCAGAACTTTAGCTCCATAAAACAGATCTCAGCTTTATGTTCTGATCTGCAGAGGTATGGCAATACTACTTACTACCAAAGAAGAGAGAGTATAGAGGGAGATATTCAACATCTGAGATTTAGAAATACCTTGTCCAAAACTGTAGCACTTGCAGCTCTTTGGGAAAAGTTACATTTCTTAAAATGTAAGATTTCTTAATCTTCTGTACTGACTATAAGATTCAACATTCTCAAAATGTTCATGAAATACATAGTATAACTTTATGTTCCCAAATAACAAAGTGACTTTTGACCATTAAAGAGTGTAAATACCACATTTCCCTAGTCTTCTGATAATTTCTCCCTTTATTCAAAGATGAGAGAAACTTTTTCCCCCCAACATCTTAAGTATGGAAATTTTACATAGTTAGTTACGCCATATGTGCCATTTCTAGCAAATACTCAGATCTATCTATCCAAGAACTCAGTGAGACAATGAAAGACATATTTTAAAATCCTACAGACTAGCATTATTTTTGGGGGAAAGGGGAACTTTCCAGCTCTGATTGATTGATTTTGCATACGTTACAGAAGTCTGTTAAATTTTTTGTTTCCTGGATTTTAGGGGCTAAAGGCCAGAAAAGATAGAAAGACCAATCTTAACAAGTTCAAAGTAAGCAGTATTTATGTCCATATAAATTACCCAAATACAAAAGTAAATTAGGGCACTCCTTAATATCAATAAACATAGCAGTTTCCATTACATTTTTGCTGAACATATCAAAGCATATCTGTGGATATGTTGCATCAAAATCACAAAAGAGCCACAACAAACTTTATAGAGAATGTTGTACTCTTGCACAAGTACAATCATTCCCACAAAAGAACACAGGAAGTTGCTTTATAATGAGCTACACCACTAGCCCTGTTTTGTCAACACTGACAGGCACCAACTCTCCCAGTTTTTGGGGGGGGGGGTTATTTTCTAAATCAAGTGCTCAAACGGCACTGAAATGAAAGGACTTAACACCTATTTCCAAATCCATCTCAGATTGAAAAGAATAATAAATGCTATCTCTTCACAACCAGATTTTTATTTTTTTTTATTCCTACCCTGTAACCTCTATATAACTCCTTATCTGCATTTGTTTAACGATTAAAGGGGTAATTATTTCACACAGTGAGATAGCCAAAACTCAAGAGAGATGACTGAAGAGAGACAGAGAGAGAGAGAGAGTTCCATTTGCTCCTACATTATGTAACATCCAAAGCCACTCTTACATGCAAATTCTTCTGTACACAGAAGCTCATACATTCTTCTTCTTGTTTTCAAGTTAATATTAAATGTAATTGCAGTGTCTCTCCACCATGAGCACACAGGTTGATCAGCGGCTGCTCATTCTGGATGCCTGATCAATGGTCTTATCATAGGAAAAAGACTTACAACATTTTTCACTTCTCACATACATACGCTATTTCCAAAATACAGACTGATTTTTGTGTAGGCTACTAGTCCTATAAACATGATTTAAAGGCTGGTTCTAGCACAACGTTAGGGATTCACATTGATGCACCCATGAAAAGTTTACAAATTTTATAAATAGTTCTCTTATGCTGTGAAGTTTTTTGAACAAATCTTACCAGAAGCTGTGCCCGCATTTTGTCATGTATGCTTCTTCAATCATATCAAAGCAGATAGGACTGGGAAGAAGAAAAAGAATTTCAATATTGCAATACCAAAGTTCTAAACGGTGGGCTTTTAAAATCTAATTAGAAAACGAGGAGTGAAAAAGGGGTATATTAACAGTAGCTAAGAAACATGTTAAATGCTATCATTACTAACCAATAGAAAATATAGAACGACACAGAAATCACTTCACAGATTGAAATAACAACACACAAGAATTCAAAACAATTATATAATGGTCTGAATGTTTCCTGGCAAATGGTACAATAACTCCTTCTAAAGTATTCTCCTTAAACATGCTGGGAAGTAAAAGAATGCACCACTAACTACTGAAAGGCTAACTAAAGCAGCATAAATAAAAGGCAGATTTCCTTGGATACTGAACCTGGAAAAGGGTACACAGTAAAATAAGACTAACTTTGAAATAGATTTTGTTTATTTTGCTTTCCCAACTAACTTCCAAGTTTCCAAGCTATTTGTTCTTTCTGTATTTATTAAAATTATTAAAATATTTATATCCTTCCTTATATTGTGGGATCTCTGGGCAGCATTGTTAAGGTACCATGCATCCCCCAAGACTGATATGGTCTAATTGGCAAATATTATAAGTGGCAACTACATTAATTGGCACTGATATCAAATGGAACCTGAGGTGACTGGAAGGTCAAGCTGGAAAGAGGAAAATTACTGACTGTAAATGTGAGATTGCAAGGCAGGTGAGTCACACACCCCTCTAGACACAGCCAAAGTCATTGTCAGGCAGATTACAAGGTAACTCTGGAGACAACAGGCTTACACTGAAGCTGGACATCTCTGGACAGAAAAGGAAACTTTACATCAAACTGTGATTGTTCTAACCTGGATCCTTCACACCTGGATGTTTCTGTGCTTTGTCTTCCTAATATCTCCACAATACAGAGCTATTAAAACAGCCATTACCCCTTTGTCACCTAAACACTGAGAACATTAACACCACCCAGATCTCATGGTTTGTGTTGCAACTTCCACTGTCTACTCGGCTGGGAGAATTGTTCACACCCATACCCGCAGGGTAGTTTTGGAGTATAAAAACCCTCAGTTTTGAGTGGTTCAGTGCAATCTCTCGCTTTGCTGAATACAACACTGTTGTCTTGATTCCCAAACAAGAACTGTCCCTGGGTGCTTACCTAAGCCACGTTGTCATTTTTCCTTGCTTCTCTCTAGATCGGTAATTATCACCCGAACCCTAAAATGCCTCTATCCACAACTTTCCTCTCTTTACCTTCAGTCAGTCCGTGTGTGTGTGTGTGTGTGTGTGTGTGTGTGGATTTTGTGCGTGCATGTGTGAATCTTTCAATAAAACACACCTTTAGTTTACATTTTGGATTCTCTGGCTGGTTCTTTCTTGCATGACTCCATAAACACTGATGGAAAGATCTTGTTAAATTACCCCCCGCCACCAAATTAGGTGTCCTAATTTTGAGCTAATTAATTCCCCATTATCACATGGAGGTGTTGACATCACGCATGGACCTGAGTCACCCATGTTTTGGATTAACAGCATACAAGTAAAATCTATTTACAGTTTAAAACAAATTTGAAACAACAGAATTAAAGCTAATGCTCTAGAAAAAGAATATAACACTGTTACTTCTTCTGCGATAACCCAATTACTCCTGTCACAGCTTCAGAGTCTTTGCATCTTATCACAAACGTTATGTCAGGCCTCCTCCTTTTTCTGTAATTTGTAGAAGGGTACTCTTGCTCCACGTTAGCCTTCTTCATCAGGTGAACCAGACTCACCCTTCTTATAGTCCTAGTGTGCAAACAGTCACTCTTACTTGTGGTGAGAATCGCTTCCAGGCAATCAGTATAGGCATCCCTGTGTGAAGATTCTGCTTTTCACCTTACAAGGACAAATAAAGAGTCAACTATGGAGGCAATTTCATCTGCTTTGGAGGAAGAGCAGACAAATGCACTGGACCTTGCTGCCAAAGAAGTGAGAACATCTGTGTGAAATCATCCTTCTTGGTTATCCGCAGTTTTATTTTTATTGTTTTAAATTTGTTTTAAACAGTTTAAATGGTTTTTACTTGTATACTATCTTGAGGTCCCACAATATAGGTAAGGATATAAATATTTTAATAATGTTAATATATTTCCAGAAAATATTCCAATGTCATATTTTCCATGGAAAATTTTCCACACACACACATGCATGCACACACACACACATATACATGTACATAGGTGTACACATGTATACACACTTATCCCTAGTTACCTAGGCCTTTGAAATGCAATCAGTCATATTAGATGAAGATAAATATAGGAAGTGAAATTCTAGTGACTATTCTAAAGAGACAAGCACTGACAAACCCCTGTGCTCAGAGCAACAGATTAACAAAGGAATGCACTGCTAAACTTGTTTCTATTTTGCAAAATTACTTGTTTCTCAACAAGTTACAAGGACAAGTAATCAAGACAAAATGTGATAGGTTGCCTCTGCCCACAAAGTGTTTCACTAAAGGACAGATGTGAGTCTTTGGGCACAAGCAGCTTACTGACTGAAAAGCAAGAGATTGTATAAAACAGAAGTAAGCTTAGCAGTGTTTTTATTTGTTAATGCATTCTTTAAGCACCAAGGTCTGTCAATGCTTGTCTCTTTCATATCCTGTATTTAGCCCATTTAACACAATTTGCTGGGCTGTTGTACCTCAATCAACCACAAATAAATATGTGTACTTGTATGCATTTATGGTGTGGATTTAGTAAAAAAAATAACATTTTCCAGAAAACTGTCTACCCTCCATCACTAAAAAAAAGTATTTATCTTTGTTGGGACCAATCCAAATCCCACAAAATAGTGTATATGCTTAAAACTTCTCAAAAACTGTTCATCACGTCAACTGATGCAAAAGGAAGTGAGATGAGAGAAGTGATATCTAACCTAACAAAAAGTCCTAGAGAGCTCAGAATCTTGGACACACATCTAACCAATACAAATCTATTTCTCAGGGTCACATCAAAGGTGGTAGAAGTTGCTGTAATCTTGCTGTCTCCCCAGTCTTCTTCAAATAGGAACCAGATTTTTTTATTTCAAAAAACTTTGCAACTATGGCCTGTCTCTGTATGATAATCTGGCCTGCCTGCAGCACTACATCATATCACGAAGAATACTTTTTATCTCATACAATGTAGCATACTCATTTTCACAAGTAAAATTATGTTTAAAATTATATTGTCATATTATAGTGTCAAAGACAATATTTTTATATTGTCTAGTCCAGCCCCCTGCTCAATCCAGGATCTCCAGCTAAAGCACCCCTATAAGAGGTAGCTGTCTAGCCTCTTTTTGAGGACATCCGGAAAAGGATTCCCCACCACTTCTGATTAACAAGCTTTTAACAATACAACCATACATCAAGTTTCTCACACACCATACCTTTGATGACATTTAGCCCATAGATCAAACCATTTGATACCACTGGAGCCAACTACAGAAGCCAATTTTCCCCATTTCTAAGAAGTGCAAAGATAAGCAGAGAAAGAATGGCCACTCATAAACTGGCAACACTGATCAAAGTAACAGAAGAGTTGCATGGGAGCATTACATTCTCAAATGATAAATACTTGTATGTCTGTTTTTCTCTCTCCACTCTTATAGATGCATCTTAAAATTAAAGAACTGTGAACAAATCCCTAGAAACAGACAGAAGAAACTGTCAGAAAGTTAAAGATACAAGAGATTAAATTGTAGAAACGGCATATACTTCTGAGTGACCTACCCTGACAGCTTTCCTAAAGAGCAAAAGTCCATGCTGCTATCATTGGTTTGCATTTGTTTCACCCTTACCTCTGTCTTAAAGCTGGATATACATCGCTGCATCCATTCTGCAGACATGATCATATAAATATACACTGCAGGCAAAATCTGTACAATAGCATTCCTGTGTCTACCCTGTAGCTGCCTGAATTTATTTTTAATCCAGGTTTGCTGCTCAAAGGCCACACTGAGCTGTTTTGGTCTGATCTTACAATAAAGATGTAAGATACACTGAGTTCACTTCCACTATAAATCTGGTATAAGGAGGTATGACTGGTGTGTACATGGATTTCTCATTTGTATATAATCTGGCAGTGTTTTGGCCACACAAATCCAGAAGAGCAGCAATAGCAATTCTTTTTAAAACATCCCCCACATACACACATGAACACACCTGATATATTTTTATGTGTGTGCATATACAAAGATGTTGTCATATTGTTTATTTCGGGTGTTGGCAGGCTGCCCTCTAACCTTTTCCCTTATACCCCTCGTATCTTGGTGAGAGAGGCAGGTGGAGAACTGCAAAAAGAATTCCTGCTTTCAGTCAGGAAAAAAAAAAGGACCTTCTGTCACATTAAGGCTTCTGGGGGGACAATCCAACACATTTTTAATTCAAAAGTAAGCCCCATCAACTTCAGCGCAACTCACTCTCTCTAGCACTCAGAAGAGCATGTATGTGAGAAAGAGAATCACCAAGGAGGGGAGAGAGAAATAGAAGACTGTGACAATCTTTCTCCTTCCTCCTCAATTATTGCTACTGACTAATTCTAACCCCACATATACTTGCTGGCTCTCCTCTCGCTCATATTTTCTGTGCTGGGCCATACAAATCCCTTTCTCCCTGCAATAGACAAGTTATGCAATTTACTCAAGCATACAGGCACAGGATCAAGGGCTGATTTTTTTAAAACAACAACAACACAACTTTCTCATGCAAAAACTATATGTTGATATGTACACACAGAGGCTCCTGGGCAGCAAAGTAAACTGCCAATTCCCACGAAAAAATAACAAAAGCAATAACACTCAACAGGTGATTCAAGGCACACTCTCTGCCTGGTGAAGGATCAAAGATGAGTCTAAACTGCAGGGCATTACCCACACATTACAAGCAGTAGGAAAAAAAATGTGTAATTTTCAGCCCCATTACTGATGAGAGACTCTTAATAAAAGACTGGTTCTCAATGGAATCGGGAGAAGCTACATTCATCAAATTGCATACTGCATCTCATGCCAGGAAAACAAACAGAAATCAACCCTCCTCACTTACATCTGCTGCTGATTTTGCTGGTGTCGTGTAGGATCTACTCTATCAGGCTATTTTAACAGCCAGGACACATTTTCCTTCCCTCTTTCTTTAATAATTTTTCCCCTGTATTGTTTAACCTAGTATTCATTTAATCTGTTCCTTCTAATGCACAACAGACATTAACACTATTCAAGTGCTATTTACTTCTCATACAGAGAAATGGATGTGGAGGGACAGAATGTAGGCAAGCCTGCTGTCTTGTCCCAACTCTTTCCATGCATTTTATTAACTTTCTTTTAAAGTATTCTCCACCACTTGCCATCATCATATTGTGTGGAAGCAAATTCCTCAGTTTAACTATGTACTATGCAATACCTCCTTTTATATGTCCCAAATTTCCCTCCATTTAGATTCGCTAGACGACCCCAATCTTTACTGTTAAGAATACTGGCCACTTTTTTCACAACAAGCAATTCTGTAATCCTTTTTTGTCTTTGAGACCCTGAACCATTTGTGCCATTTTTTTTAAGGATATATGAAGTCTCTACCTCTGTATGTGCATTTATGACATGCATAAATTGCTGATTAGGTTCAGAACTGGCCTGGAAGAGAGCGGCTATGAGGGATTCAGTCTTTCAGGGCAGATGGTATATAATCAGCACCCTTCAGTTTGTCTCAAGATAAGCTGCTTTAGTCAAGCAACTCCGCAAGCCAACATTAGGAAACCAAAGAAATACAGCTACCATAGCCACCACTCTCTCTTCTTTCTCGTCGTAACAACAGGAACTGCAAAATTCAACAGCTCCTCTTCAGGAAGGTCTAGTACATGGGTGACTAAGCGTAGTCCCAGGACTACAACGCATCCCTAACACACTCATCCCAACTCCCACAGATCACCTTTTTCTTTTCACTTTTTTTTTAAAGAAGGGTGAATTACCTCTTCCAGATACCTACCTCCAGGAATGACGATTTACCTTTTAAATAGGCTATACTCACATTCATGTGCACTCGTGCTCACACATTTTAATATCAGAAGCAGAAGTGGACTTCTGGTCACTTTCACTTTGGGAGTTTAGTTTGTTTCCCTTCTGTTACACTTTGGGCAATCCATAAGTGTCCCAGAGGAGAAAACTGGTGCACTCAGGTACCTGTATGGTCCACCATTAGTCTAGCAATGCCAAACAGAGGGTGAATTCCCCAACTTAGACCCATCTTGAAGAAGCCTCTTTCCTACACACAGTCAGACTTCTCACACATTCATTTCTTTTCTTAGTATCTATAAGTGTTAAACCTGGTTTTGGCTCACTGATGGAGAGGATCACAGCCAGATTTCCTTTGATAGGTCAGGCCCTCTAGTTTTCTTCCATTTTCTAGTTTCATCTTGTTTTGACAAACCCAAACACCTTGAAAGGAGCCCAGGAAGGCAACATGTGTGTTTGTTTCTTTGTAAGACAGCCTGAATGCCTAGCTACACATCTCACAGCTCTCTGAGGAGAAGTCAAGAGGAGCCTTGCTAAACTCATTAGGCATTTGTAGGAGTGAAACTGAAAGCACATTCCCCACCTGCCCTGCCTTTCCCTTTTATCAATGTGACTCCACAGGAGGGTTCCAAGGTCTTTACAACAGCATCCTTTGATTTCTCCCTACATGCACATACACGTATTTCTTCAGCTTCCCTCAGAAGTCCCTATTTGATTAGCCTCAGTTCCCATTCTGCCTGTGACCTTCAAATCCAGCCAATACACTTTGTACAGGCTCTGCCTATGGCCTATGCTCAGAAGCTTCACAACTCTCACTATTGCAGGGAGTTTGCTTCTGAGTGCTTTTCATCATTTTAACAAGACTCCAAGGATGAAATTCTCAGCTAAAACAAGTCATATTCAAGTACATCTTGTATTAGCTCTCCAACTATTCTTCCTGGAAACGATTTCAATGAAACTATCCCTGAGAAATGGTACTCAGGGTGAGCCTGATTTGGTCGGACCAACTATCTGGACACATTACCATTCAACTTCAAAGATCCCTTCTCTCAGAACACAGCTTAAAATGTAAGTTTAAAATGTTTGTTGCTGACTCCAGATTTTTTGAACTGTCCATTTACTTATTCCCACTCTCTTCTTCATGGTGTCTGGCCAATTACTAATCGGTAGAGGGCTTATCTCCTTGTGCTATCACTACTAGGCTTGCTAAGTTCACTCATGGTTAAAACATACTCAAAATGTCTCCACATTTAAAAAAAAAATTCTGATGTTTTTATTTCAGCAACTATGCTTCCAGTGTCCTTAAGGAAGCTAGTGAAACTTGCCAGTGAATAATCTATGCTACATTAGCACCATCAGCAAAGACATAACTTCACAGTCAGAAGGTAGATTCATGCTAGAAACTATATAAGAATTTACTCTATTACCTTAATTCTGTGGAAATGGTGTAGTACCTAATCATAAGAAAGCAATGTTGGCCTTACCTGTGAGATGTTCATTTTCAGTCATAGATGAGGAAAACTCCTGCTCTGACAGGCAGGATGAAGATAGGCAGAAACCAGTAAGGGAGCAATCCATCCCAACTCAATTATAATAACCATATACTTCAAAAAAAAAACAACCCACGTATAACGTAAAAGAAAGAAGGGAGGCACAGAGGAAAAGAAGAAAGGAAAGAACCTGCAACCAACAACTTTATGCCTCCCCACTCCATTATCAAGAAGGAAGTTCAGTTCTGGGTAGGGAGGAGGTATCCCCATCCACTGCTGAAAATGAACATCTCACAGGTAAGGCCAACGTTCTTTTCCCCAGCAGTGTAGAGGAAACCTTCTACAGTGAGACAGATAAGAGCAGAGTAGAACTGAAGGTTTCTAGATCAACACCATTCACTATAGGATGTGTCTGCCAAAGGATGCCTCTACAGAGGTGAATGCATCTGAACAGTAGTGACGCATGAACATGGCTGACCATGTGGCAGCCCTGCAAATTCACCAACGGGGCCTGAAGCTTGGATATGACTAATTTAGGTAAATGGCAAAATCTTTTAAGTGCCAAAGGGTTAGGACAGACTGCAGCAGGTTTAAACCACTCCTCCTTTACGCTTCATAAAGTCCACTGGAAAAGGCACATCAAAGGTAGAGGGCCCAAGCTTAGGGAAAGAAACACCCTTGCCAATGGGAAGGAATGGGTGTTCAGGCTGAGAAGCATCTGATGAACATGGCAAGTCAAGGGTCTTTATGGCCTTGAGCAACAAGACTACAAGGTGCTCAGTTGAAAAAGTCTAACTAAGGCAGGTGTCTCAGAGGCCTGATCCTCCTCATCCCGCAAAAGCTTCCCTTCTTCACAGTCAGAAACTGAACCAGAAACTGAGTCAGTTGAACTCCTACACTAAAAAGCAGGCTGACAATACAAGCATAGCAGACGTGTTTCTCTTTGGGGGCTGGGGATGACCTAGAGACTGGTTTACAGCTAGTATGTTTGATTGTGGGTGCCATTTTGTGATCCAAAATGACTGCAGCTGCCAGAAAGCAGGCCTTCCCATCTTTTTCAGAATGGTCAGTGTGGTAATGCCACTGTAGCCTGAACACCTTGTGTTCTAAACAAGGAACAGGCAATTCTTTGTGGGGAGAGAAGAGGATTCCCAGGGAACACTATCTCTATCACATCTTGGGGGTGGCGTGTGAATGGGAAAGAGCACACTGATTTCCTTGCTGGTTCTGTGTGGATCCCCACAGTGGAACTAGTGGCCCCTGACATAGGAATAGAGGCATGGAGGCTGAATCCTCAGACAATCTTCTCTATGAGGCAAATAATTATCTACGGAGGAAAGAATGTCCAAAAAAAAAAAAAAGAAGGAAGGAAGGAAGGAAGGAAGGAAGGAAGGAAGGAAGGAAGGTGCTAGGAAAGCCTAAAGTACTTCAAATTAATTTTTAAATAATACTTTTCTAGATGTGAACGAGAGCGAGAGCAATAACCTATCATGAGCACGGCAAGAACAAGACTAAGTTGAGATGTGTTGCTTCCCCTGCTGGCTGCTGCAGACTTTCTCCTGCCTATCAGAGCACATATCCCCCAAGAAGCAATATGCTTTATCTGAGATTGAGAAATGAAGAAGGTGGAAATGGTGGAGAGAAACAGAACAATCTTTAAATGAATCCTGTGACTGACTGACGTACTCTCACAATAAACTGTACACCTTAAATTCTGAACACTAATTTGGTGTTTGCAAGAATTAAGCCATCTGCTGGGAGAACACAGCTGTGAACGCATCATCCTTTATTTATGCAGTATTTTCTTCTTTCCATCACAAAACCCAGTATAACATGCAGGGTCCCCAAAAAGCCTCCCAGCCAAGCACTGATCAACCCCAGACCTGCTTAGCTTCAATAAGCTAGCCAGCTGATTCATACACCCTCACCGTAATGCCTAATCAGGATACCACAAATAAAATAAAGGGATTTTCATCAGGTGTCAATAAATTTGAAAAACTGTGGCAGACTACATGAAATATCATATACTAGCTTTGAGAACGATCCTCCTTTTTACCTGTAGAAGGAGTGATGGAGGATTCAGCAAAATAATAAAACATTCTGTAGGCTAGAAACAAGCAACTTTTTGATCTCTGCCAATCCACTTGCCTTCTATGCTGCGTGTGGATGAAACTTTACTTTCTAATTTTGCTAACTATGCAAAATACAATCATAATCCACTCCAAAATATATCTTCTAAGTGTAAGAAAAGCACAACTTTATACGACTTCTGTATCATTGTGACAGTACTCAAAGAAGTTTTCATGGAATCACAGTGCTGGAAGAAACCACAAGGACCATCCAGTCCAACTCCTTGCCATGCAGGAATGCACAATAAAAGCACTCCCAACAGATCGCCATCCAGCCTGTTTAAAAGCCTGCAAAGAAAGAGTCTCCAGCATACTCCAAGGCAGCATATTCCACTGTCAAACCGCTCTTACCACCCAGAAGCTCTTCCTAATGTTTAGACAGAATCTCTTTTCCTAAAGTTTGAAACAATTGCTCCATGTCTTAGTCCCTAGAGCAGCAGAAAGCAAGTCTGGCATGTCTTTCATATGACACCCCTTCAAATATTGAGACATCGCTACCACAACACCTCTTAACCTTCTCTTCTCCAAGCTAAACACACCCAGCTCCCTAAGCTGTTCCTCATATAGCATGGTGTCCAGACAGCAGACAGCAGCAATTTAATACTCCATTATCTTAAATATACTCTAGGGAGATAATTCTAGTAACAACTGGTTCACCCTGAGAGATCAACAAGTTAAACTCCAAAGGGTGTAACTGATGTGACAACAGCAGAACTCTTCCTGAATGAGGATTTTGCCCTGATTTTATATCAGTGAATACCAATCAACACGATATACTTGGTAGAACTTCTAAACCCTCCCTCTGGCTCAGTTCCTCGCTATCCCACTCTAATACGACTTTTCTCTCAATCAAGCTCCAAGAATGAGGGACTGCAAAAAGTAAACAGCAAACAACCTCCTCCCATATACTGCTAACATGAGAGACACAATTCATACATGACTGAAGAAACATATTTAGGTAGACCCTAACAATGGCTGGAACAGCATATAAATGCTCCAGAAAGGATTAAGTCCCAAGAGAAGAACCAGTCTTTTTTTTTCTCCCCAAGACAATTCTGAGAGTCTGGACTGACTGTAGCTCCTTGACTCTTAAATTCCCAATTGCTAAAACAGATTAGTGTCTATTCCAGTCTTGTGACCCAGCCCAGCAATCACATAAATGGAGGAACTACCTGCAGATGAGTGAGCAGGCTAGAGAGGAGAGAGGCAGCAAATAGAAACCAAGAGAAATCCTAGAAGAGAAATCTTTTTATGTACTTATTAAGTGACCCACCTTTCTCCTATGTGGGGATGCAAGGCAGTTGTCAACAGAACTGGAAAAAAATAATTAACAAAAATGAACTGACACGTAAATTCAAAACAAGTCTCTCAAAATGCCATTAATAACACACACAATTTAAATATTAAAGGTCCCAATCATCCATTTAAAATCTTCGACTGTATCAGTGAGGCAGGTGCTGGAGGCTGGTGTGAACAGAAAGTCTTTGCTAGAAGGGCAAGAGAGAGCAGGCTAGTCAGTCTCCTTAGAAAGAAGTTCCACAACCTAAGAGCAGTCACTAGAGCGCTCTCCTTTTCCCCCAACCTTGAAATACAGCTCTCTCTATAAATTCTGCAAGTCCCCAAAACTTTTACAGGCTAAAGCCTTTATTGGCTTATATCAGTGGTTCTCAACCTGTGGGTCCCCAGATGTTTGTGGACTTCAGTTCCCAGAAGCTCCAGCCACTATGGTCAATGCTCAGGGCTTCTGGGAGCTGAAGTCCACGGACATCTGGGGACCCACAGGTTGAGAACCACTGGCTTATATAAAAGACTGCTCTATTCTACATGTGAGACTAGAACTTCTTTAACTAGCCCAAATACAAAACAGGAACAAAAACTTATTCACAGTCTATACAGTTGAAACAGCACTGCAAGGCAAATATTCTACACTACCTAGTAAAGCAATATGGAAGTGAGACACAGAAGGATAGCAGTATCCAACCTGGGGGGTGGGGAGCAGGTGAGGAAGCAAGGGAAATGCAGCACAGAATAAGTAGAGAAGTAGTACAGGAATATCTGGCGAAATTAGATGAATTCAAGTCCCCAAGGCCAGATGAAATACATCCAAGGATATTAAAAGAACTGGCAGAAGTCATTTCTGAACCACTTGCAATAATCTTTCAGAACTCTTGGAGAACAGGAGAAGTCCCAGCAGACTGGAGGAGGGCAAATGTCATCCCTATCTTCAAGAAGGGGAAAAAGAGGACCCAAATAATTATCACCCAGTCAGCCTGACATCAATTCCAGGAAAGATCCTAGAGCAGATCATTCAACAGTCAGTTTGTAATTACTTGGAAAGCAATGCCGTAATCACTAAAAGCCAGCACGGATTTCTCAGAAATAAGTCATGCCAGACTAATCTTATCTCTTTTTATGATAGGGTTATAAGCTTGATAGACGAAGGGAATGCTGTAGATGTAGCATATCTTGACCTCAGTAAGGCCTTTGACAAAGTTCCCCATGACATTCTTGAAAAGAAGCTAGTAAAATGCGGGCTGGACTGGGCTACTGTTAGGTGGATTTGTAATTGGTTGACCGATCACACCCAAAGAGTGCGATCCAATGGCTGCTTCTCATCCTGGAGAGAAGTGATGGGGTGCCTCAGGGTTCTGTCCTGGGCCTAGTGCTGTTCAACATCTTCATCAGTGATTTGGATGAAGGAGAGGAGGGCATGCTCATCAAATTTGCAGATGATACCAAACTGGGAGGGGTTGCTAACACACCAGAGGATAGGATCAAATTTCAATACGACCTTGACAGATTGGAGAGCTGGGCCAGAGCTAACAAAACGAATTTCAACAGAAAGAAATGTAGGGTCCTGCACTTGGGCAGAAAAAATGAAAGTCACAAATACAGAATGGGGGACATGTGGCTGGATAGCAGTATATGTGAAAAGGATCTAGGAGTCTTGGTAGATCACAAGCTGAACATGAGTCAGAAGTGTGATGCGGCAGCCAAGAAAGCCAACACGATTCTGGGTTGCATCAATAGGAGTATGGTGTCTAGTTCGAGGAAGGTAATGGTACCACTCTATTCTGCATTGGTTAGGCTTCATTTGGAATAGTTCTGGGCACCTCAATTCAAGAAGGATGTCAACAAGCTGGAATGTGTCCAGAGGAGGGTGACCAAAATGGTGAAGGGTCTGGAAGCCATTCCCTATGAAGAATGCTTTAGGGAGCTAGGTATGTTTAGTCTGCAGAAGAGAAAGTAAGAGGGGAAATATTTGAAAGGATCTCATGTTGAGGAGGGAGAAAGCTTGTTCTCTACCGCTCCAGAGACTAGGACAAGGAGCAGAGGATTCAAGCTGCAGGAAAGGAGATTCCACCTGAACCTCAGGAAGAACTTCCTGACGGTCAGAGCTGTCTGGCAGTGGAATATGCTGCCTCGGAGTGTGGTTGAGTCTCCTCCTTTGGAGGTTTTTAAGCAGAGGGTGGATGGCCATCTGTTGGGAATGCTTTGATGGGTGTTCCTGCATAGCAGGGGGTTGGACTCAATGGCCCCTGGGGTCTCTTCCAACTCTATGATTCTATGATTCTGTGTATCACGAATGCTAAGCTACATTCTGTACAATAAGACAGACATGTGCTACCTAAACACATTTGTCACATAGGATTGCTGTGCTGCTGCTGTCCTCGAAATAAGATGTGTGAAATCTGTGAATTACACATAAATCATTGTGCCATTTCATATGAGCATACTAGGGCTTAACAAGCTAGATACGAAAGAGCTAGCATCTTAAAATACAGTATTAAGTTGGGTGGTTCCAAAGCTTATAACCATAGTTCCCAAGTTTTCCTGAAATGGGAATTAATGGACAACTGGAGACTTCTGCATTGCATTCAGATACACCAAGAAGGGAAGGTGAGGGCCAGTGTCGTATAGTAGTTTCAGCACTGATCTAGGATTCTGAAGAATAGAGTTGGAATACCCACTCTACCCATGGAAACAGAATACCCATGGAAACTAGGCGACCTTGAGCAAGTTACACTCTCCTAACCTCAGAGGGAAGGCAAAGGCAAATCCCTCTGAATAAATCTTGCCAAGAAAATCCCATGATAGATTCACCTTTTGAACATATTCTTATGTGTTCAAAGTGACTTGAAGATGCACAACAACAACATTCCAACATATGCTCATTCAACTGAAGTCTTTGTGTGACCTTTCTGATAGTGGAGTACTTGTCCAAAGCAGAATTATTTCTAGCCCAAGTTGTCTGTACACTCACATAAGGCTTGCACAGATTTATTTAATACACAGTACATAAGCAGGTACCATGAGCACGCAAACATTTAAAAGAAAACTGAACCCAAGTAACATATAGTAGCTTCTTGACAAAAGTAATGGATATGCATCAAAATGTTTGCATATCCTCATTTTAAATACAGAACATGGACTAAGAAAAAGAAGTCACTTTCCTAATTTGGAGACACATATCCTACAAAGAGGCATGCAGGCACTACTAGAAAGTTTCAGTGCACACCATTATGTTTCTCTTATTGTTCCATGGTGACACATGGACATTTTGCCTGTTAATAACCACCACAGTCAATCATGAGCATGTGTGAGGCACTTACCACGGATCATCATCAAGAAGTTTCATATATATGCAATGTTTTCCAACAGATAAGTGCTGGCCCATGCAGTCAACTTTTAATCAACATGCACAGAGAAACCAACTGATGTGCTCACGTAGGCACTGGATTTAAGAACATGAGCTACACCTTATTTCCAGTTCAAATCTAGCTTCATCAATGAGCCTCTTAGGTAGTTTAACGAAAACCACAACTGAAGCAGAATACTCCTTTCTGAAATATTAAAGTAATAACAGTAGCCTTAATTAGGGGGTAAACATGAGAATTCTCAAAACGATGTGTGTGGAGCTCTTTGAACTGATGCATGCTGCAACATTTATTGTTATTAACTTCGGCAAAAAAGAGGTAACAGATGTACGCGCTCTTTTTCCCTGTTGTCACACAGTGACCAGGACTGCAATCCCAAACGTGTTAGCAAATAAAACTAGATGTCTTCGTTAAAAATTCGTTCTGATTAACTATACATAAACTGTGCTGCAAAGATTCAAAGAACGCTGCTACCTCCAAGTCCCTGCTTCAAAGGTCACTTCAACTGTGAATTCAAGCGAAACCCTCCCACTCTTGGGCCTGAAGTGCCACAGGACGACTCAACTGACGTTACAAGTGTGTCGTGGGGAGTGTGAGCCTTAGCGCTCTTCTTGTGTCCTCGCGTTTCACATGAACCCGTATGAATAATCCTGCTTCCCCTAATCCTTACAACGACCCTTTAAGAGCAGACAACACTACAGGAATATCTTCCTGTTAAAGAACTGGAGAGAGTCGTAACTGAAATACAGGCCATTTCCGCACTAGATTGTTATAGTGCTATTACTCCACTTTCAAAGGCCCCTCCCTAAATTGCAAACCCCAGGATCCCATAGGACGTTGGAAGTGGAATAATAGCACTATAACAGGCTAGTGTGGAAACGGCCACAGTTTGGACGCTCGGACAAGCCTCGGTGCCCAGGGTGGCTGATCTTCCTCTCCGGCCGTAAAACGTCGGCTCCACCGGCGCTGCAGGAGTCGCTCCCCTTCCCCACCCAGCCCTCGGCGCAACTCACCACACGAAGTCGTTGCTTTTGTCCTCGTAGGAGTTCAGGAGGCCATTGCAGAGCGGGGTGAGCAGCGGCCTCTTCCTGCTGGTACTCGTGCCGCCGCCGCCGCCGCCGCCGCCAGCGCTGCCGCTCCCCGTCCCGGTTCGGGCCACCCCCGCCAGCCGCGAAAGGCCGCCGTTGGAGGAGCCGGAGACGGCTGCCGCCACCAGCACAGGCCGCGCAGGGGCCCCCAGCCCCGCCGAAGTGGAGGAAGAGGAGGAGCCCGGCGCCGCCGTCGCGGTGGCCGAAGAGGCCGAGGTGGTGACCGAGGAGGAGGATCCGGACGAGGAGCCGGCGGGGGCCCCGGCGCCCGGCCCAGCCGCAGAGTGCTGGGGCGGCTGCCGGCTCCCCGACATCCCGAGGCCGGCCCGGTTCAGCCGAGACACTGGGCGACCCCGACGCGTCCGCCCGCTTCCGTTAGCTCATCACTTCCCCTCGGCACGAACGGCTGTCTGAGGGAGAGGGGAGATAACAATACAGCGCCAACAACAAGAACGGAAAATTCTCGCCCTCCTCCTGCGTGGGAGCCCGTGCGCGGGACCTGATTGGCTCCCACGCAATCCCTGCGCGCGCCCCTCCCACCCGCAAACGAAAGGGGCGGGGTAGAGCGGAAAACTACCTCCCCTCCGGTTGAAACTTTATTGAGGTACCCCCCGGAGGTTGAGAAGCAGAGTATCCATTGCGCGTGCGCCCCCGAAGAGCGTCTTCAAGCCGTCTATGGTTCTTGGCGTGTTGACGGCATAGAAAAGGCAAAGGGAAATGCGCCTGCGCTGGAAGACCAGGCCGGTAGCCTAGCAACGCCGACGGCCTATCAAAGGCCATTTCCGCGCGAGATTGTTGTTCCACTTTCACCATCCTAGGGAAGCCTGGGGTTGGCAGTTTGCAGCCTTTGAGGCCCCTCCCTAAACTGCAAGCCGCAGGACTCCATAGAATGCTGAAAGTGGAATGACAGCACTAGAACAATCTAGTGCGGAAATGGCCAAAAAGTGGCCACCTTCAGGTGCAGGAAGTGCGTTGAGGAAAGGTATTTCTTACTACCAAGACCGAGAGGGCAAAAGGGCTGGAGCGCGCTGGCGTCCCTTGCTGTTGCTGACTTTGCCAACGGTCTTTAGCGGCGCCCTGGTTCTTCACAGGATCAGCCTGCGCGGCTGCAGTCTTGGAACTCGAGGCTGGTACGACTGATCCCAGTGGGATTTCTTTTCCTGTACGGGATGGAACTCCAGCGCCGCTGCAGTTCTCTCACCCTTGAACTGCTGTAGCACTTAAGCGTGCTTACTTAGGCAGTAAGCTCTACTGAACACAACAGGATTTATTTCTGAGTAAACAGTGTATTTTGGATATTATCCCCGTCTGTTGCGCATAGGGCATTTCCCTCCAAACTTAACAGATGCCACGTTTCTGGACGTGAGGGGTTAATGTTTACCGATTACATAGGCCATTTCTGCGCTGGACTGTTATAGCGCTGTTATTCTACTTTCAACATCCTATGGAATCCTGGGGTTTGTAGTTTAGGGAGCAGCCTTTGAGCACTATAACCGTCTAGTGTGGAAATGGCCATAGTCTAAGTCACCACTCAAAGTGGTCCCTCGGCTGGTACTGGCCCCTGAGCCATTTGCTGTTGGTCCCTGGCTTTTTTTTTCAGTTCATTTCAATGGGATTTACACCAAAATGTATTCATATGGGATAGTGCCAGATGAGTTTGTCCTCACTCTTCTGCCCTCAGTGTCAAACATGTATCTCTTAACCCAGCCGTTTCGCCTTTCCTCATAGAAATCAGTTGATCAAACCATCTTTTAAAATAGCAAGTTCCTTTATGGTGCTTGCTAACTTCGCTATCACAAATGTTCTATCCAGCTGAATTTTTGAGAGTCCTCAGTAGTATGAAGATCCTGTGGAGGAATATGTGCAACTATAAAGATGCAGAGACTAAATGCTGTGTAGTCACCGTAGACCACATTATAAGTTGTTCTCATTACTGGACCAATTAATTAAAGTTCAGATAAGCTTCTTCAGTTCAGAATGCAGAACTCCTCCCTCCATCTAACCATTCAGAATTGAGCTCAACTCAGAAATGACACAATTGTTCCCTTCCCTGTGGAATACATGGAAACACTGTCCGATGAATCCATAGCTGGTTGGAAAACCATGCTCAAAGAGTCATCATCAATGGCTGTGCTTCAGAATGGAAGGAGGTCTTCAGTGGAGTGCCTCAGGGTTCTATCACAGGATCATTACTCTTCAACATTTTTATCAATGACTTAGATGACGGTAGAGGGAATCCTTATCAAGTTTACAGATGACACAAAACTGAGAAGGGTGACTAACACGTTGGAAGATAGGAGCAGAATTCAACAGGACCTTGAAAAACTAGCAAATTGGGCAGAAATTAATAAAATGAAAATCAGTTGAGGCAAATGCAAAATTCTACATTAAGGCCACAAAAACCAAATGCACAGGAATACAATGAGGGATATATAGCTCAGCAGGACTACATGTAAAAATGATTTTGGGATTATTATTGATCATAAACTGAACATGAGCCAGCAGTGTGATGCTGCAGCAAAAAAGGGTGAGTACAGTTTTAGCCTGCATTAATAGAAGCATAGTTTCTAAGTTGAGGGAATAGTCCTGCTGTATTCTTGGATGGTCAGGCCTCACCTGGAATACTGCATTCAGTTCTGGGTGCCTCATTTTAAGAAGGATATAGACAAGTTGGAGCAGATTCAAAGAATGGCAAAAAGGATGGTAAGAGGTATGGAAAACGAAACATCTGAGGAAAGGTTGAAGGAGCTGGGCGTGTTCAGCTTGGTGAAAAGAAGACTATGAGGTGACCTGATCGCACTCTTTAAATACCTCAAGGGCTTGCCTGTCTTCACAGAGAGGAGGGGGCAGGCCTGTTTTCTGTTGCCCCCAAGGATAAGACCAGGTCTATTGGTTTGAAGTTACAGGAGAGTAGATTTCAATTTAACATCGAGGAAGAATTTCTTGACAGTAAGAGTAGTTTGGCTATGGAACTAATTGCCTAGTGAGGTAGAGGGGTCTCCTTATCTGGAGGTCTTCAAAAAGAGGCTGAACAGGTACCTGCTGAGGATGCTTTAGCTGAAGGTCCTGCATTGAACAGGTATTGGACTCAATGGCCCATGCAGCCCCTTCTAACTCTATTATCCTGTGACTCTAAGACTCTTAACTTTCTGGCACATCATTAGTAATAAGGAAATTTTGATAGACTAATTTTAAAATCATTTACACAGCAATCCTATAACTTATCTGGAGTCCAAATGCTTTGACATTTTCCTAAAACCATCTGGCCTACCAGCAACACAGAAAGAAGGCAGGAATGTGCACCCCTGAGCACACTTTGCAAAGAGCGCTCCTTGGCAAGTAACTAACTGGCACCTGGACCAGCCAAGCTGCTTGCTTGACCAATAGGGAGAAGTATGGTGGTGACAAGATTCTGGGTGAAGTCCAAGTCTTGTGAGTCTTTTGGACCCACAAGACTAGGGCCATTTCTGCACTGCATTGTTATAGCACTATTATTTCACTTTCAACATCCTATGGAATCCAGAGGTTTGCAGTTTAGGGAGGGGCCAGCCGGTTGAAGGGGGGTGAAGACCTGAGTGAGAATGTATTTATAGCAGGCACTGGTTTTGAGAGGGACAGATTTCCAGAAGAGTCACATTTTCAGGATTCAAGGGAAAGGGTGAATCCTTCAGCCAGAGGAGTTCTCATTCAATTTAGGATAGTTGAATGGGAGGGGTGTTTTCTCAGAGAAAGCCTAGAGAAGGAGCAGAAGAGAAACCCCACTGTTAAATCTGGTCAGAGAGAGAGTGGCTTAGATTTGGGAACATAGCCTTTGGCAAACAGAGAAACCAGTGGGCTGTGGGTGAGTGGGTGACCTGTACCTTTATGCTGTTATAAAGAAGCAAGACAATTGTTTAAACATATTCTCAAGATCTGGTTGAAGTTGGACACATTAACAAAGCCAATACTTTCTTCGGTTTGCTGTTTTAATAAAGGTTATACTATAGTTTCTTATAAAGTTGGTCACAGCTGAATGATTCTCAGTGGTTATAACCATCCAGATCCATGCTACCATACATCATTCAAGGAGTTTTAACTAATAACTCAAAGCCTTTGCCCTGGGTACACAAGGGCAGTGTTTTGAGGAAAGCCAGAGCTGTGCATGGAGTGGCAAGGTGCCCTAACAGACTAGTCGGGAGGGGAGGGCCATTCCAGTTTGAGAAAAGAAAAAAGCAAGGCCTTGTTGGTGTTTCCTCCATAACCACTTACCAATTTTGGGTAACTATGGGTAGAACTTTGGTGACTAGCCTCATTCTCATTTTCACTCTCAAAAATTGACTGCATACGGCTGTGGCAAAGCCAGAGTCCAGGCTGATCCTGGAAGTGATAGAATAACAAACTGTAAAGGGATCACTAGTTGGTACCAGTCTTCTCTCTTTACCGTTTATTATTGTATATAACCGCAAATAACTGCTACAACCTGTTTTACTCCCAAGCTTGGGGGTCCGGCTTTCATTTTCAAAGCAAGCATTTGCTGTTCTTTTCCTCTTGGTTTTTCTCAAAATACTGCTTCCCAATTATTGTGAAATAATGAGTGGGAAACATTTCAATCTGTTCTTAAACTGGTCAGATTTCCCCTTTTATTGGGTGTGCAATAGAGACCTATGGGGACTTTGGATACTATGTATTCAAGACCACCTATGCCCCAGTCCCAAACTGATCCCTTTCCTTCTCTCTGATACTGAAGAGGAAAAGTCTGCAGAAAGATCTGTGGGCCCAGGGAAAGTCTCTGTAGTCCATCTGGGAGAAAAAAAAATACCCTTGTTTTTAAATTGACATTTTGAAAGGGCCAAGAATAAAATTTGCCCCAACAGGTCTGCACTGTCAGCCTCCATGCCATTCTTTGTAAATCTCATGGCCTATTTTGAGAAGTAGCCTATATAAGTAATAAATTAAACTGACAATAATTTAATTAATGAAACAGTTTCGATTATTAGTGCTAGTGGGGCAGAAGGTGGAGGTGCATTAATCGTTTTTTTCAGCTGTACTTTTTTTCATTTGTTGTGAATCCCCTTGGGTCCTGTGCTGGGGGTAAGGCAGGATATAAACTAAAGAGATGAACAAATTAGGTATTAATTCTAACATCATATATTGCATTTGTTTATTTATGCTTTACCTTTTCTTCAGAGCTGGAATTCAAGGCAGTTTACAAATTAAAAGATATAAACAAAAACACTTATAGATAAAAACATAGAAAATGTTATCTAAAAATGTAATTTTTAAGTGGCTTATAATATTATAAACCACTTAAAACATATCATTAAAACAAGAGATAATAATGGTGTGGTACACAATTAAAGCTCTTTTCTTTCAAAATAGTCATTTTCCCAGAAGCCTGTATAAAACATTAATATTCAATATCCTACAATAAGCTGATGCCCCTTCAGGTATCTGGTCAGACTACATTTTGTGGTGTACACTACCCTTTAATATGAGAGGCTTTTATTGGAAAAAGTGAGGGAAAAGGAACAGTGTTGTGTCCTGTGATATAGTAAATAAAAGCAGATCAATGGATGAGAGGCTATGAGAGAAAAATAGGATAGATTCCAGGGCACCCATACCGTACCCTCCAACTGTTCCAACTTGGCAGGGACAGTCCCAATGAATCCTCTGTCATCCCACTTTTTCAGGTGTTTTTAAAATGTCTCTTTCTTCCACTTTTCCCCTTTGTCCTCAGTTTACCTCAATTGCCACAAGCTACATTCAAAGTGCAAAAGTAGTTTATGCTCAGTTAACTGGGGCAGGGAGGATAGGAGGGGGCAGAATATTGCTCCCCCTACTAGGCTCAAGCAAAAGCAAACTGCTGCAGCCTCTCCTACCTTGTGCCTTCTTCCTCATCAGTAATTTTTGCAACATTTTGATGTGTCTTGGCCATGCATGTCCTGGTTTCAATCTGTGAAATATTAGAGGATATGGCGTACTGATAAGAACTGTGGGCTACATTTCCATTCCACCTGAAAAATATCATCTAGAACACATCCAAGACCAATCTGTATTAGCATAATGCAAGAGAAACTTTTATTAGTGATCTTCTGACTCATGAACCCACTTGCAAGATTGCAGAAAAACAACAACAAAAAGCGTAGAACATAGTTTGGAAACTTCTGAGGTATGCCTAAATACCCTAAAGGCACCAGATCTAACCTGATCTTTTAAGCTAAGAAGGGTCAGCCCTGGTTAATACTTGGTTGGGGGACCACCAACAAATACCAGGTGCTATAGGTTAAATTTCAAAGGGGAGACCTGGCAAAACAACCCCTGAGGATTCCTTGCCTGGGAAAACCCTATGAAATCCATGAGGGCCACTGTAAGTCAATAGGTGATTTGAAGGCACATAAACACATGCACAGTACCGTTATATATTTCATTCTGCTTTATTCACTATGACAGTAATTTGCAGCATCACAAACAGGTAGAAATCAGAAATCACAAAGGGAGAATACACAGGTCTCTTTCACATTCTGGCACCCTAGAACTTTTTTTGTGGGGAGAGACCTCAAAATGGTAAGCACCTTTTTACAGAATAAATGTTAATTTTGTCTACTTGTAAAGAATCTCAGAACCACTGGCAATAATCTTTAAGAATTCCTGGAGAAAAGGAGAAGTCCCAGCAGAGAGCAAATACTGTCCTCATCTTCAAAAAACAAAAACAAAAAACAATTACCACTCAGTCAGGCTGACATCAAAACTGAGGAAGATTCTAGAACAGATCATTAGACAGTCTGTAAACACTTAGAAAGGAGTCACGATCACTAAAAGTCAGCAAGGGTTTCTTAAAAGCAAGTCATGCCAGCCTAATATTACCTCTTATATTTTATAGAATTACAAGCTTGGTAGATGAAGGGAATGCTGTGGAGATAGCATACCTTGAATTCAGTAAGGCCTTTGACGAGGTTCCCCCATGAGATTCTTGGAAATCCACTAGCAAAATATGGGATAGACAGTGCTATTGTTATGTGGATTTGTAGTTGGCTGACCAACTGAACTCAAAGAGTAGTCTCCAATGGCTCTGCTTCATCTTGGAGAGAAGTGACTAGTGGACTGCCATAGGGTTCTGTCTTGCGCCCAGTGCTATTCAACATCTCTTTATCAATGACTTGGTTGATGAGATAGAAGGCATTCTTATCAAATGTGAAGATGGCACCAAATTAGGAGAGATAGCTAATATCCCAGAGGATAAGATCAGAATTCAAAATGACCTTAACAAAGTAGAAAGCTGGACCAAAACTAACCAAAATGAATTTCAACAGGAAGAAATGGAAGGTACTCCACCTGGGCAGAAAAAAAATCCAATGCACAGATATAGGATGGGTGACACCTGGCATGACCACAGTACATGTGAAAGGGATTTACAAAATTGTGTAAATAAAAATTAAATTAATATATCAAGCAAAGGGAAATATGTAAGATGTAAGAACTTTATGAAGTGAATGTAAACAAGCCTTTTAAGAGGTCTCCAAATAGCACATCTGTCTCTTCAATGTTCTGCTGTGACAGCAAAAACTGTTTGAATATATTAGAAGATACAGGATCTCAGACAAAATTCAAAAGAAAATGCAGAATTCATATGTTTATGAAGCCTGAAGGTGTGGAGAATCTCCTGATGCAAAACCTGGACTTAGGGAGGCACAGTGAAGTGGTCCTGTTTGCCACAACAATAAATTATTGAAAGCTGGTAGAACAAAAGGAGTTTGTGAAGAATTCCAAAACAATCTCTCTAAACTAAGATGATGGATATTAAATTCAATGAAAACATATATAAAGTGATGCACATTGGGGAACAAATCTAACTTTTCATGTATCTGATGGAATGGAGCTGGCAGCAACTAGTCAAGGGATTATGGACCCTTGATTGTATTCAATAGTCATTGTGGGGATAGTGGGGGAAAAAGGAAATTCCAAATTGGATATAATTAGAAAAAGAACCAGAACTACAACCACCGATATCATACTGCCCTTGTACAAATCCATGGTGTGACCACATCTGACATAGTACACATTTAAAGGGACACCTAGGACACCCACAGTTGAGAAGGTAAAGATGCAGAAAAGGGCAACCAAATTCACCAAAGGAATGCAGCAACTCATTTGTAGATTCCAAAGTCTAAAGATGCTAAACTAGGAAAAAGGCAACTAAGGTTAGACATAGGCTCTTTTCGCACCATACCTCAATTGCACGATGTTCCAGCATCATAGCAGGATTGCCAATGGCGGATTGGGCCTGACATGCAGCCTCTTTTCTTCTGCAGGTACCTGGGCGGGACAGCACTGGATTGCACCTGGTGCCTGTTCCATGGGGATGGGCCAGTGGGAGAGGGAAGTGTTCCTTCTGACAGCTGACAGCCATTTCCCCTTTTAGAGCTGGGCCAGCTGACACCCATGAGGGCAGGCTGGTAGGTGCTATTGTGCTAACGTGCTAATGGTGGCACTGGCTTAAAAAAAAATATTGAAATTCAGCTAGACCCTGGGGACTGATGTTGTTGCGGGGGTTGGTGCTGACATCACCCCTGGAGTGGTCTTCCTGGGCGAGATCTCGCATCTGGGCCAGTGCAACAAGGGCAGTGGCTGGCCTGCTACTGGGCAGAGCTTCCCCTGGGAGCTGTTGAGGGAGAGGCAGGCAGGGACTGCCCACACCCCACCCACCCTTGGGTTATTCACGGAAGGACACTGGATGGAGGCTCTGCATGAGCCTAGCTATCGGGATTGCTATGGGAAAGGTCAGTTATTGTTGGGTTTTCCCTGAAAATGAAAAACAGCAGGATTAGCATCACCTGCAGCTGGGATAGCATCTGATTAGCGTCAACGTCATGCAGTAAGGGGGCTCCCAGAGCAGAAGCAAAGCATGGCTGATGCGTATTTAAGACATCATGCAAAAAGGACCATAGTAGAAATGAATGAATCATGTAGCTCTCATAATCCCAGAACCTAGGGTCATCCACTAAATGAATGGAATGCTAAAACTAGGTACACAGAGGATACAGTCACCCCTCCACACCCCAATGCTTTTGGTTGACTTGTTTTTTGATGTTCCATTCTCTTAACCGTAAATGTGTACCATTCTTTTGATGCATGGTCCACTCGTAAGGAATGTGCTGTGTTCCACACAGGAAGAAGATAAGAGGAAAAGAATTGATGAAAGATAGGATTCTACTTTTTAAACACTTCCACTTTCTGACTGTGCTCTGGTCTCTAACTCACAGTTAAAGTGTGGGTGCTTGTAGTTAAAGTGTGGAATTCCCTGGACAAGAATAATGATGGGTGCCAGCTTGGATATCCCACAACCCTAAAATATTGAGAGAAAACTAACTCTACTGCAGAAGTGAACTTGTACATAGAAACAAACACACAGAAAAACAAAATACTTTGTGGAAACTACTTTGAGTCACAATGCTGCATTAGGCCTTTCTTCTTCAGACTTTTCTCCTGCACACAAAGAAAAATGGTTGCTGCAAGCTCCTTTGGGTCATTTCCCTATTGTAGCAGATAAGCTCATGGTTAGCTCAAAAAAAAGCTTTAAAAGAGTATAGAAAGAATCAGAGGCCATTTCTGCACGTTACCTAATCCTGTTGTCCTCTGGTAGCAATCCCAACAGCACGTTTTCTGGGAACGGAGTGTGACAGGAATGCTCCCCTCTGCACTCCACTGGCTCCCTGAGGAAGGGAGTGTGAGCCTTCCACAGCACAGCCAGCCTCTTTCCCATGCTGCACTGAGGAAGGCAGAGCCTCCATTGCGCTTCCTACTCTTCCGCATGGCAGGTAAGGATGGGATTATTGCACAATCGCGGGTGCTTAACAGATTTATTCCATTAAGTGAATATCCCACAATCACGACAGGTGGGGGCAAGATGGCAGTGGGACCATGACAATGTCAGGCAGAAGCATGACCCGCAGACCACTGCCATCCCAGCCCCATAGCAAGACTGTGATGCCATGCGGAAATGGCCACAGAATCATAGGGTTGTAACAGACTGCACGAGCCACCTAGTCCAACACTTGCCATGCAGGAATTCACACCTAAAGTACTCCTGGCAGATGGCCATCTAGCCTCTGTTTAATGACTGCCAAGGAAGTAGAGTCCACCACCCTCAATGGCAGCCTAGGACACTGTCAAACAGCTCTCGCCACCAACACTTTTTTCCTTATAGTTAGGTGGAATCTCTTTTCTTTCAATTCAGATCCATTGGCATGTGTCCCAGCCTCTGTTTTTGGCTAGACAGTCTCTCTCCCACTGTGATTTGGAATGTCTTGTCAGGCCATAAAAGCCTTGGTTCCTGAGGGCTCTGTCATGGGGAGGTCAAGATTCTTCTCCCATCTATTATCTTTCAATCAGCCTTGACTATTAAGATGCTTACAAGTGGTATGCATGCCTAGGAGTCCTCTCCAGGTGTTCAATGTAACTTACATCCAAATAAGTGTGTATAAGATATCCTTTTGCAGCCTTTGCTGTTCCTGGGAGGGCTCAACTACAAAAACTGTTTTAATGGTGTGTGCGCGCGTGCATGTGTGTATACAGTTTACTAAACAGTCAAGCACAAAATGAGTAAATTGATAATTTAGTACGTTCTAACTGATGATTCCTGAGGGAAACTCCTGGAGCTTTCTGCCTCCCATGTTCCAGGGCCCATGTCCATATTACACAGTTATAGAATTCTGACATCAGTTTACCTACCATGGTTACATCCTGAGATTTGTACAATGGTGAGGCACTAGCGTTCTCTAGCACAGAATTCTGAATCCCTCATGAAAGTATACATCCTAGAATTCCCTTAAGTGGAGAGGCTTTGAGATATCGACACACCTAACGTAACCTAGCAAGCCCAAGGCCAACTGGCAATTTGAACCCTGATTTTTCCCAATTCTAGTCCAACAAATCAGCTGCAAAATAAAGTACAAGTGGGACAGCATCCACTCCTACATACTATATATAATAGGTCCCTGGTGTCTTCTAGACCAAGATCCATGGTTCCACTTGATCTGCTCCAGGGCCATGGCTGCCACCCATGCCTGGGATCCTTGGTCTGCACAGTTGGGCCTGCACACTCCCTCAGCTGAGGAAGGAGCCTCCCTCCATCTCCAGCCAGGAGAGGTGCACAGGGAAGCATGGCCAGGCCCTCCCTGACTGCTCCCTTGGCTTAGGAAGGAGTCTGTTGCCATCAGGCACATGGCAAGGTGCAACCATCCCCCAGCCACCTTTCTTGGCCAAGGGAGGAGTCTCCCTCCAAGCAGCCAGGCCTCCCACCAGATCTGGCACCCAGGGAGGGGGCTGCCTGCCAAGCCTCACCAGGACAGAAGGTAAGGAGGAAGGAAGGAGGAGCCAAGCAGTGGAGCTGCCTCCCTCCCTGCCCGCCTCACCTGGCCTAGGATTCAAAATATAGCGTTTGGTATTATCCCTATTTTTCATCATCCATAGTAAGTACAGGAATGTATCCTCCACAGATATAGAGGTCCTACTGAATAAAATTATATACATACCAACGTATATCTCTAAGGAGACATAACAGCTAGAAGACAAATTGGAAGAGTGCAAGCAACACAATCAAATGTCATACTAAAATGCCAATAACAGCTCAGAAGACACCACAGCAACAATAACCCTACAGAGATAACAATAAAATATGATGTCAAAAAAGAAGAGGAAATAGAAATCATACTACAATTTAAAATGGATCACTGGGGCCAGTTTTCAGCAGAGATTTGTACTAACCGGAAAAGCCAGTGGTTGCTGATTATTAGCAATAAGGTCTTTGGACACAAGAGGGCAGACTTAGCTCAAGAAAGCAGATTTGGAGGCCATTTTTTCTAAAATAAAGAAAACCCGTTACTTGCAATAACTAGAAAGAGAAGAAGGGAGAACATTGTACCTTATTGTTAAAAGGGGAAAGATCAGAGTAGCAGAGCTATTGAACAGTAAGTGACAAGTGCATACTCTATCCAGAGTTAAGAGCCAAGAACAGAGCTCTCAGTTACATGCTAGAAGAGTTAAGCACACCCATGTAGTTCTTTTACCCGCAGCCAAACTTCTTTTTATTGAAACAGGTTTTTGGCAAAGGACTGGTTGCTGAGAGACCAGATGTTTACTGAGTGGGTTATCCTCTTTTTAAAAAATATTGATGCATAATCAAAATATTAATGTATTTTTGCTAGTGCTTTTAACTGAATTGTTTTTAAACATGTGAACCTGTTCTGTGTTTCAACTGTATTTTTTATTCAATTCTAGTTGTGAGCTGCCTTCAGTCTTATTTTAGGGCAAAATGCAGGATATGAATCCAATAAATAAATAACAGGATCCCACTCAGAGATTTCTGTCCCAGCTTCATATATTTAATCAGCTACCCTGATGAAGTGAAATAAGTATCAGAGACTCCAGGACTTTAATAAGAAGCCTTATGGGCTGAGACTGAAATTGCCAGAACTATCTTGTGACAGTGCAGTTAAGCTTTAGACCCTCTTAAGGAGAAAAAGGGAATATCCTTGTGCATACAGAAAGCAGTCATTGTGTACTGCCTTTTTGAAAAGCAAGCCTAGGATTCTGAATGGCGTACAAGCTGAAGCAGAATGATTCCTTTATTATAAAAGAGAGAGGGTATGATTTGAGAACAGTGCCGAAGAACTGAAAGTCGTAGAATCATAGAACAGGAAGAAATCACAAGGACCATTGAGTCCAACCACCTGCCATGCAGGAGTACACAATCAAAGTATTCTCAACAGATGGCCATCCAGAAGACTCAACCACACAGCAAAGCAGCATGTTCCACTGCTGGACCACTCTTACTATTAAGAAATTCTTCCTAATGTTCAGATGAAATCTTTTTTCCTGAAGTTTGAAGCTATTGCTCTGAGTCCTAGTCTCTGGAGCAGTAGAAAACAGGCTTGCTCCATCCCCCATAAGACATCTCTTCAAATATTTAAACATAGCTACCATGTTGCCTCTTAAGCTTCACTTCTCCAGGCTGAACATACACAACTCCCTAAGCTGCTTCTCACAGGGCATGGTTTCTAGGCCTTCTACCATTTTGGTCACTTCCCTCTGACACATTCTAGCTTGTCAATATCCTTCCTGAAGTATGGTGGCCAGAACTAGACACAGTAGTCCTGATGAGGTCTGACCAAAGCAGAATAAAGTGGTACTGTCACTTTCCTTGACATAGACATTATACTTCTATTGATGCAACCCAGAATTGCATTGGCCTTTTTAGCTGCCACATCACAATGCTGACTTTTGTTCAGCTTGTGGCCTACTAAGACTCCTAGATTTCTTTTACATGTACTGCAGTCAACATAGCATTTCATTTTTTTCTGCCCAAGTACAGTACCTTACACTTCTCCCTGTTGAAATTCATAGTTTTGGCCCAGCTCTCTAGTCTGTTAAGCTCATTTTGAATTCTGATCCTATCCTCATAATTTGGTGTCATCTTCAAATTTGATAAGAATGCTCTCTATTTCCTCATCCAAATCACTGATAAAGATGTTGAATAGCACCGGGCTCAGAACAGTGGTACCCCACTAGTCACTTTTCTCCAGGATGAACAAGAACCACTGGTGAGGACCTGTTGGGTTCAGTCGGTCAACCAGTTACAAATCCACCTTACTGTAGCATTGTCTAGCCCGCATTTTACTAGCTTGTTTGCAAAAATACTATGGAGGACCTTGTCAGGGCTTTACTGAAGTCAAGATATGCTATATCCACAGCATCCTATTCATCTACCAAGCTTGTAACTCTAAGAGAGAGAGATTAAGATCAGTCTGACATAACTTGTTTTTGAGAAACCCATGTTGACTTTTACTGATCACAGAGTTCCTTTCTAAATGTTTACAGACTGTCTGTTTAATGATCTGCTCTAGAACCTTTCCCAGTACTGATGTCAGGCTGACTGGGCAGTAATTGTTTGGGTCCTCTTTTTTCCCCTTTTTGAAGATAAGGACAATATTTGCCCTCCTTTAGTCTACCTGGACTTCTCTCATTCTGAAGGAATTCTCAACATTTATTGCGAGTGGTTCTCAGGTTACTTCTGCCAGTTCTTTTAATACCCTTGGATGTAGTTCATCTGGGCCTGGAGACTGGGATTCATTTAGAGTAGCCAGGTATTCCTGTACTACCTCTTTACCTGTACTGTGCTGCATTTTCCCTACCACATTATCTGCTCCATTTTCCACAGGTAGAGCATTGTTTTCCTTTTGGGAGAAGACCAAAGTAAAGAAGATGTTGAGTAGTCCTGCCTTTTCTCTGTGCCTTGTTAGCATTTTGCCATCTTCTTCACATAGTGGCCCTACCATTTCCTTGTTCTTCCTTTTGGTCTGGACATAACAAAAAAAGAAAGCCCTTTTATCATTTTTAACCTCTCTAGCAAGTCTGATCTCATTCTGTTTTTTAGCTTTTTTGACTTTCTTTCTAAGCTTGCTAGCTATTCATTTGAATTCCTCCTTGGTGATCTCCCCATCTATCCATTTCTTGTACATGTTCCTTTTAAATCTTAGCTCAGTTTAAAGTTCTTTAGACATCCACTCTGGATTCTTTGGACTCCTCCCATTTTTTTCCTCCTAATTGGAAGTGTTTACAATTCTGCCTTCAATATGTCACTTTCAAGAAACTCTCATCCATCATAAATTTCCTTCTCTTTTGGTGCTCCTGACCATGGGGTCACATTCAGTATTTCTCTAATTTTATTGAAATCAGCTTTCTTAAATTCTAGAATGTGTGCCTGACTATGCTTGGCTTCCCCTTTCTGCTGTATAATAAACTCCAAAATAACATGGTCACTTCCACCTAAGGACCCCACCATTTCCATTCCATTAACCAGGTCATCATTGTTGGATAGGATCAGATCTAAAGTAGCTGATCTCCTTCTTATCTCTTCTACCTTCTGCACAATCAGATTGTCTGCAAGGCAAGTGAGGAATTTGTTGGACCTGACACTCTTGGGCAGAGTTTGACTTCCAACAAATACCAGGATAGCCGAAATCTCCCATTACTGCTATATCTCTCCTTTCTGAATGTTTCCTCATCTGTTCCAGGAAGGCATCATCCAAGTCCTCAGTCTGGCTTGGGGGTCTGTAGTAGACCCCCACAATGACATCATTGTTGTTTCTCTCCCTCTTAATTTTTACCCAAATGCTCTCAACCTGGCTTTCAGGATTTAAGGCCATTTCTGCATGAAACTGTTACAGCGCTATTATTCCACTTTCAACATCCTATGGAATCCTAGGGTTTGCACTTTAGGGAGGAGCAATCTAGATTCCATAGGATGTTGAAAGTGGAATTATAGCGCTGTAATGGTTTCATGCAGAAATGGCCTAAGTCATGGATCTCTTCACAGGGGTAAAGATCCTTGACATATAGTGGCACTCCTTCTCCTTTCCTGTTTGGTCTGTTTCTCTGAAATAGGTTATACCCTTCTGTTGCAACATTCCAGTCATGAGTCTCATTCCACTAGGTTTCAGTGATGCCGATTATATCATATTTGCTTTGCTGGGCTACCAGTTCAAGTTCATCTTGTTTGTTTCCCATGCTTTGTGCATTAGTGCACAGATATCTAAGACCGTCCGTTCATCATTAGTGCATAATTGCAATTCAAGCTCTGCCTTATTTTGTTTGAAACCATACATCTTTTTATCCACCTTAGGTCTTTCAGACAACTGTAAAAAGGAAAACCATTGTAAGCAATAACCGTCTTCTTTTGTTTTCATTATGTGTTCCTCTTGTTGATTCTTCATACAGTTTTGGTGTCTTAGCCATTTTTTCTTCCTTGTTATTTCTTTTCCATAGTAAGCCCCATGATGATGATGATGATAATGATGATGATGATGATTACTACTACTACTATTTCTTAACCACTTCTCGCAGGGATTGAGGTGGGGAACAACAACAGATCAACACGTAACACATAATATCACTCAGAACATCAGTTAAAAACAACAGTCAAAATGCATGATATCAGTTTTAAAAAAACAAATAATACAAGCATTTTTTAAAACAGTCATTACATATTTTAAAATCATAGTTAAAATTCACAGTTTATGGAATTCATGTAGTACATTATTATGTGCTACATTTATTCAATCAGGTCAAAACCACTAGGAACTTTAGGACCTGAAGTTATTTCTATCCCTGATCACCAAGTTTCCATTAGTTTATAAAACAGATTAGGAGACCGACATGAAACAGCTTACTGATACCTATTATTTCTTTCTAAGGTGTCAAAACTAGTTTTTATTTTATTCTAAGAGGGTTTCTAGAGTGCATATATCAAATCCCAAATACTGTCAGACATTGTATGTCTAATACTTTGAATCCCCTCGACAGGTAACATACTTTGCTGATCTTGTCTGTGTAGTTGATTAGATGTTTAAGGTGTTTTTTTGTTTTGTTTTGTTTTAGCACTGAAATAAATGTTTTGATGTAGAGATCCCACTCAAAATTTAACAGTTGATCGATTTTGAATTTATGAGAATTTTTGCTTAATGCATACTTCATTTTTGTAATTTTTATTTTTTAAAAAAAATTATTTACATTCAAAAGGAATCTCAATTACATACAAAAATGTTCCAGTATAACAAGAGCAGGAAAATAAAAACACAAAAGCAGAATAATCATCATATTAGTCCTAAGTTTCTATAAAAGTTGTCAAAATGTCCAAATATAGGTTGATTTGTAAATTTCATTTATACATCATACTTTCAAATGTTGAAAGCATTGTTAGATCTTTTATTTATTGGATCACAGATAGAGAAAAATTATCTTTGCATTAATGAAGTATCAATGTTTTTTTGCACTCAAAAGGGTGTGGCAAATCCACTTCTGTTGACCATTTGTTAATTTCCAAGTAAAAGGTCAATAATACAAAAGAACATGCATGCCTCTGAATATCAAGGAACTTTCCAAAACCAAATTTATTCATCTAATTATTTCCTCCCAAAGTGTAGGTACAACGGGACAACTCCAAAATGTATACAGTATGGAAGCATTAGCAGTGTAATATCGCCAAGAATTTGCTAATTTAGAAAGCCTTTTCTTGAACAGATGTTTTAATGTCTACCGTCAGCCCTCTAGGGTTCACTAGGGTTAGGGTGCAGGACCCTTGTAAAAGTGGGGAAATCGCAAATACCAAAATGTGTGTGTGTGTGTGTGTGTATAGGTTGGGGGTCAAGGCATGGTAGGGAGAATGGACACCCAAGGTCCAAACCAGGTCAGGAGAACGAAGGAAAAGGAGGTGGGTTGGCATGGTGGCCCTTGTCAAAGCAAGTTCTGTTTGTTGTGAGATAATACCATTCAATTCATATTTAACTTTTTGCAATACATGATAAAGATGGAGAAACAGCAAATTGAGATACCAGAGCTTTCAGCTCTCAGTAATTCCGTTATTATTTTAAAGGTTTTTTTTTATCAGAAGAATAATCAATGATTCTATCCTGAATGTAGGCTTCACATTCAATAGTATATGAACTTGCAGAGCCTTCATTCATTTAAAAATATTCTATCAGACATGCTGACATTTGAGCCCTAAACTGTTCATCATTGAGAAGTGAAACATTAAAATGCCAGAAACTTAAAGGGTTTAGAAACATTAGAAACATGCAATGTTATACAAACCAGAGTGTGGTTTGATATTATCAAGGATTCAGTTTTCATGAGTTTATATTACTAATCTAAAGTGCAGAAATTAAGAAATAATCTAATCTGAAACAATTAAGGTAGACCAGGTATATTCCCTGTTTCCTGGCTGTATAGTTCTCCATGCATCAATTAAACCATATATGCCTGTAAATTAACTCTCACCATGGATTTTTTTTCCTTGGTAGAGGTGTATTTCTGTCTAGCAAAAGATTGTAAATTCCATTAAAATTTGTCACCAATCAAATAATTGTATTCTAATCCAATGAGTTTACTAAAACAATTATGAAACATCTCTAATACATTATTATTATTAGGCCCATAAACATCTTGAATTTCCTTAACAGAAGCAGCTGAAGGCTGGATAGCTAGCAGAAGTGGCTTCAGCTCATTAAGTTGGGCAGCCATGGGTTGTAGTATGATAAACATCTGGTCCATGCCTCATGTCAGCTACACTCTTTGGACTTTTCGCCAGGGCAGGGACATGGGAGGACTTTGGGGAGTGGTAACACTTTTCCTCTCACTTTTGCTATTCTGTCCAATCATTGTACAAAGCACCTCTGAAATGTGATGGAGCAAATTCTCCAGAACTGAAACTAAGCTCCTGGATAAAGTAAAAGATGTAAATAACATAGGGTGAGAATTTCTAAAGAGTTTCATTATTTAAAAAAGTCTGCTGTTAAGTTTAGATAGAATAGCTGTGTACTCCAACAAAACAGTGATTTTAAAATTTTAAAACTGAAACGAAGCTGAAAGCAGCTGAGAGTCAAAACAACCCAGAGTTTTATCCAGATAGTGAATATCTAATTAAGGTCTAATAAAAACGATACTATCTAAGAAGTTTCTCCAGTTATGTCTAAGTTTATACAAAATACCTCCTGAGTCTGAATTTTGATCAAGTGAAAACTAAAATTAGTTTCTTGACTTGGAAGAAAATTTTTTTTAAAAAAAAAAGGAAAGTGGAGAAAAACAATAAAGAAACACAACACAACAAAAGACAACCCAAATAGCAAATGCCAGATTAGGATGGTAATTTCTGAGGAGTCTGTTGTTTAAAAGCTGAAAGCAGAGGAGAGATGAAACAGAATGATGATCACACCACCATCCCAATTAGAACCTCTACTTTATTTATTAGTGGTGACCGACTGCCAGAAGACTGAATGCCTAACAATTTTTAACTTATTGTGAATTGCCCATCCATTCCCAAGACCAGTAGTTTCTGGACCTAAACAGCTCAAGTTAAGAACTTAATAGGGCCTAAAGCCTCAAAACACCCACACACTTTTTTCCCCTGCAGGCTATCCCCATTGCCTTCCATAGTGACTTTTCTCCCCATATCTCTTTCTGTCTCCCTGGATCGGATTATGGCCATTTCTGCACTAGACTGTTACAGCAGTATTATTCCACTTTCAACATCCTATGGAATCTTGGGGTTTGCAGTTTCGGGAGGGGCCACACGGCCCCTCCTGAAACTGAAAACCTTAGGATTCCATAGGATGTTGAAAGTGGAATACTAGCGCTGTAACAGTCTAGTGCAGAAATGGCCTACATTTCACTGACAGCCACACACCTTGGAATTCTGTATGCTGTTGGCTCTACTTCATTCTCTTCTTGCATTTCACACAGCAGAAAGAGAGGCAGTGTTAAGCATGGGGTGGGTCATCTTGATCATATTGAACCAACGAGTTGAAGAAAATGATTAAACGCGGGCTAACAACTCCAAGGAAGGGAGTTCCCACAGCTTGCTAAAAGAGTATACAAGTTTTACATGAAAATGTAAACCCTCAGGTTTGGGAAAGATATATGTATCTTTGAGAGTTATTGCCAATCACAGTGAACAGCAAACAGCTAGAATGACTCATGGGCTGATATTAGGAGACATCCCAAGGTTATCATAATGTGTAGGAGGTCTGATGATAACTCAGTCGTACAACACATAGTGTGCACATAGGCCCAGGTTCACTCAAGAGCTTTTGAAGGACCCTGGGAAGCAAGATTTGGAATGAGCATACCCCAAGATGTAAGCAAGCCACTATTAGTTAGAACTGCTGGTACTGGAAAGGTGGCACAGTGAAAAAACTTCATATATTCCTCTGCAAATTAACTCTTGCCAACCCTCCTGCTTTTCCTAGCACCATGACATGCAGATAGTAGAAGATACAACGAATAAATCTTGCTGATCCAATTTAGTTCCTGCTCTAGTTGTTTTGATGATTTTATGATGAGACCAAAACTGGGACCAAAATGAGGAATTATTAATTAGGTGATCGTGAGGTAGTAGTGATTTCTGACTCCTGGTGGGACTCAAGCTTAGCAGCATAGTGGCAAGTCTTCCATTTGTTCTCTTCTGTTTCTTTTGTAAAATTCACCACTAATTGTGTGGAGATAACCACCTAGAGAGCACAGTTCTTTCTTTGACAAGCCTCTGTTTTATTTCCCCAGACTTCCTTGGGTGTGCATGCAGAGTACAAATCCTATGGATCAGAACACCTTTTCTCCTGTGCTTCCCTGGAACGCTATTCTGGCTGGAGCTGGGCCTATTTAAGGGAAAGAAAATGGTAGGCAGGCTGCTGAAGAAAGACCTCTCTGTTTTTGCTAATGCTATCAACAGAGGCGGTAGTAACAAGAAAAATAAGCAGAGGAGGAAGATCCACCATCTTGCTGCTTAATGTCTGCACATATGCACATTCCCACTCTGGGTTCCACTCTGGGAGAAAGGCGGCCTACAAAATAATTAATTAATTAATTAATTAATCCTGGTGGCTAATCCATAGCTCTATTTCCAGCTACCAACAGAATTCAAGGTGAGAGCACTAATATAAAAGGTGGAAAGCCAAAGCAATGTGAAGAGTATAAAATCAGGTTCAGCATGGCTTAACTCATGTTTATGAGCCACTTGGAGAAAATAGGTTTGTTTGTTTGTTTTTTAATTCCTGTAGAGCGAGGCAAGGGGAATTCAAACTAACAAACTGATAGCCTGGGAGCACTGATCATGTATCTACATGTGGTGATTCCTACAGGTATCTAGTGACCTGAGAATGAATGATCAAAGAAGTGATAATGTGGAATATACAGGTTTTGGTGCTTATAATGTCCTTTCCTTACCAGAGACATGCTTTGTTCAGGAGCACATCCTAGTAGGGAGGAGAGGAAGGGGAAAAAAGGAAAGTCTTTGCAGAAAATTGCAGAAAAACCCATTTGTTGATCATTTTACCTTGCATTATTAGGGTAACCAGCACATGAGTAATCAGAGAAGCTCACGACTGATATAGATGTTCACATGATTAGAGACAGTCTGCTATCTCAGGTTTTGAGGAGTTGTACAGGCCAGATCCAGCACCTTTAATACTGAGCCAGGAAGAGTTCGAACCTGCAATTTAATTACCACAAGAAGTGATTTAATATGCATATCCATTGGAAGGTGATGGCAGCATCCTGGATCCACTCCAGCTTCTGAATCACCCTCAAGGTGGCCTTAAAGGAATCAGGCTTTGAATCTGTGAATGTGTGGGCAGGTGTGGGAAGATCCATATGCTACAAAGGGGGCTGGAGTCTTCACAATAGGTAAAACTGATAAAAGATATTCCTGGCCAACATTTGATGCCTGTCTTTCTATCAGCAAAGCATGTGCAAGGCTCTGAACATGTTTGAAGTGCCACTTTATCTACAGTCAGAATACCAATTCCCTTAAGAGCATGGGGATCACCAACCCAATGGTACATTAGTTAATGTATTTCTACTGTATACTGTTTAATCATTGTTCTTTCATGGGAGGTAGATAGCGGGGAAAGGATTCTAGAGTTAAATAATCTTCAGATACCTTTATATATGTGCAAGTCTCCAGGATTCTGTGAGGGAAGCCATGACAGTTAGATCCGTATAAAGAAAACCATGCAATTTTATATTGTTGATATATCCAAAGACCTTCATGGGAAGGGCATGGGGAGAACAGAAGGGGCTAGATGTGATATTTGAGAATTCATGATGGAGAGGAAGGTAGGAAATGATGTGTGTGAACTAGTGTTGAGGTTGGGTCCTGAAATGAAAAGCCAGTCTCCTAGCCATCCATCCAGATCCTTTCCCAGCCAGCCTGATTCCTCTTGATGAGGTGATCCGTAGAAAATTGTCTAAATATTCTGATTGAATAAAATTCCCAGCTACTTCTAAATAAGAGTAAGAGTAGGAGGTCTATCATAGTGAACTATCTTCCATATCATTCTAGTTTGATCCTCCATCATTAGCCAGTAGGCAGTTCAGAAATTCTTGCTGACGCTCTTTCATCTGTTGGCCATTATGCTATTTAAATAGAGAGAGAGACCTTAGGCCATGAGCTTGTATGCTGGATTGGGGGGGGGGTAAAGGAATGCTGTCAGCTATGTATGGGACAGGGCAGTTGAGGCAGGATTTTGAAAAATATTAGATCATGCTTACCTGTTGCACTCACCATGCAAAAGGTAGCAACAAATTAGTTACTGTTTGGAATTCTGAAATCCTCCTTGCAGAAAGTTGGAATGGATTATAAAGTCCCCAGATATTTTCCTCCATCATGCTATTTATCTGCTTCTTCTGTCTCTGGTAAGCAGCTACAGTCTCAGCGTCTCGCCATCTTAATGCCTTGGGGAAATTAAATGCTAAATGAGATATAAGATAACCAGGCAGAACTGACAGAAAAAGGCAGCCCCTGTTAGCAGGCCCTGTTAGTATGCTCTGTCTGCCTCCGGGGAAGTCTGAAGAATTCAAAATTATGAGAAGCAGCTTACAGGAGTGGGAATCATGCAGCCCTCCTGGAGTTGTTGGAGGCATAGCCAGTCTTTGGAGATGTTTAGAGCCCAACAAAATCTTAAGGGCCACACACCCCTCAGACTTATCTCATGTGTGGCTGGGACTGAAGACCCAAGGTTTATTCACTGTTGACAAATTATTGATAAATTGACAAATGGAGCTGTGGCACTAGAAATGCTGTCCCATTTCTCTGTGAGGCCCTCAATGAAATTTCTTCAGAGTCTGGAGCTGCCAGTTCTTGAGGGTAATTGCAATATGTCGGGTTCCACTGTCAAGATGTTCACTGAGGCTCAAATTCTTCATGGAGTTACAATATATGACAACACACTGTTAGACAGGTGTGATAATGGGGCTTCCCATTATCTAGGCTTATCAAAGGGAGATATTTCCCTCTTCAAGTAAACCAAGGGTTTACTTGAAGAGGGGAGAGCTGGGCCAGTCGAGCTGGCAGGCATGCCGTGTCTCCTGGACCCCCCTCTCTTCTCCTTTAGACCATCTACTCCTATAACCTAATTGTGAGTAACTAGAAATAAGTAGTTAGTCATGTTAGGGATGTTGTTATTTTGGGAATTGGCTGATCTTAAGAATGTATCTGTGCTGTTATATCTGTTTTGTAAATTCTTGTAACCAAGTGTACCTGGGAGAGGGGAGTCTCATGTGACACTGAAGGTTTATTTCTAGTCTCTTAAGTTGAGTTCCAGCCTTGCAAGACTGGAAATTCCCTCCCAGCGTTTTACTAGGGTTCTTGCCAGCCTCCCAAAGCTGATTCCAACGCTTGGAACGACTGGCAATCTCCCCAACTCTATCAGGTATGCTGCCACCACCCCCCTGAATTATGAATTATTTGGACAGAACAGGAGGGACCCTGACCAATCTCTAAGCGTAAGGATCTTCCAACCCCCCCCCCCCGAGTAAGAGAGGTCCTATGTAGCGTGTGCCAACCCTGGCATGGAAATGGAGAGAAATGGAGGTTTATAAAAATGTTTAATCAAGGCACGCAAATAAACAATATTACAAGAATTTACAAAACAGATAAAACAGGACACATACATTCTTAAGATCAGCCAATTCCCAAAATAACAACATCCCTAATGCGACTAACTACTTATTTCTAGTTACTCACAATTAGGTTATAGGCGTAGATGGTCTAAAAGAGAAGAGAGGGGGGTCCAGGAGACACGGCATGCCTGCCAGCTCGACTAGCCCAGCTCTCCCCTCTTTCTCTCTCTCTCTCTCTCTGTCTCTGGCCACATGGCCCCTCAGAAGTTTTATATTTTCCTCCTTGGAAGGATCTGGAAGCATCTCCAAGATGCCCACCTCTTTTCCTTTTGGTTGGTCAGTTCTCACCCTGTGACCTGTGATGCTGACCCTTTCCTTTTGGTTGGTCAGCTCTCACCCTGTGACCTCCCAACACCTCATTAACCCTTGGTTTACCTGAAGAGGGAAGTATCTCCCTTTGATAAGCCTAGATAATGGGAAGCCCCATTATCACAACAGGGTAGCAAGATGAGACCTTGCAGTGTTGTCCATTCGTATTAGTACAGTCTTCTAGGACAACAAAGATGGGAACTGCCCCATCATTCCCTTCCAGAGGCATCTGCATTATCCCTCACGCTACTTTATTCTTTATAACCAGGCTATTTTAGTCTATATTATTCTTTATTCTTTATAATAAGGCTATTTTATACTTTTTAAATTCTTTTTCTGTTTCAAGCTATTTGTAGAGAGATCATGATTGTTAGGAAATACATACCTATTTCAGAACATTCCTGTTCCATAAAATACTGAGGTCTTTCTGGCAACATAAACTACTGCTGAATAGACGTATTGACTCTAATAAACTTCAGCTAAAATGAAAGGCTTCCTCCCACAAAAGCAATTTAACGTTATCCATAAAATATCACTAGCAATTCCTGATCTTAAGCTGCAATTAGTCCAGAAAAATTCCCACTAAAGTATGCAATCCTACACAAAGTACAGTACAATTGTTGCCACCTTTCTTCCTATTTTACTCCTTCAGCTTTAACCACAGCAGTATTATGCACAGAAATTTGACATCAGAGTTTTCTTGATTGATGAGATCAAAAGTGTTTTGGATCTAGTTTTCAATTTCTAACAGTAGTCAAAATGGATTTGAGGATTTACAAACAAGAGTCAGAACATGGCAGTGCCCTTCCCTGGGCTCTTCTCTGGGTGCACTTGCTCTGTGCAAGTGGAGTTGCAGAGAAGGAAAGTGGAGTTTGTCTCTGCAACTCCTGTGGAATTCTAGGGTTTGTAGTTTACTAAGGCCAAAAAGCTCTCTGGCTGAGAATTCTAAATGCTCCTCCCTAAACTGCAAACCACAGGATTCCATAGGAAGTTGAAAGTGGAATAATAGCACTATAACATTGTAGTGTGGAAATGGCCTCAGTCACAGATGGTCCCACTTTGGCTGAGCTTGAACCTAAGGGCAGGACTTCTGGGTGGATTATGCCACGACTTGTATATATGTGATACCACCAGAGACCATAGGAGAGGAAGGGGTCCACCACCTCACCAAGCTGGCCAGTGTAATGTATTCCATTTATGAGCATGCACAAGCACACTGGACTGATAGGTTTTAGAGCCCTGAGTCCTACATGTCTGAAAATAGCCAATTTGAGACCATTTCCAGTAAATTTTTTGATTGCCCCAGGGTATCATGTAGGTAGAAATGACTCCACAGGGCAATTTCCATTGCCTCCTTCTGAAACTGGATTAACTGGGGCATATGAACCTCTGTGCAATGACATTCCATCATCAGAAACATGTATAGGAAATGGAAGAAGGGGCAAACCACCAAAGAAGAATTTAAGCAAGTGGCCCGGAGATGTAGGGAGGAGATCAGAAAGGCTAAAGCACAGAACAAACTTAGGCTGGCCAGAGACATTAAAAACAATAAAAAGGCCTTTTTTAAATGCGTCTGCAGCAAAAGGAAAAAGAAGGAGACGATAGGGTCGCTGCGCAGAGAAGATGGAGAATTACTCACAGGGGGAAGGGAAAGGCAGAACTACTTAACACCTTCTTTACCTCAGTTTTTTCCCAGAAGGATACAAGCACTCAACCTGGCGGTTGGGGAGCAGGTGAGGAAGCAGGGGAAATGAGGCACGTAATAGATAGAGGGGTGGTACAGGAATACCTGGCCACAATGGATGAATTCAAGTCTCCAGGGCCAGATGAATTGCATCCTAGGATATTAAAAGAGCTGGCAGAGGTCATTTCAGAACCACTTGCTATAATCTTTGAGAAATCTTGGAGGACAGGAGAAGTTCCAGCAGACTGGAAGAGAGCAAATGTTGTCCCCATCTTCAAGAAGGGAAAAAAAGAGGACCCAAATAATTATCGCCCAGTCAGCCTGACATCAGTACCCGGAAAGATCCTGGAGCAGATCATTAAGCAGTCAGTTTCTAATCACTTAGAAAGCGAGGCGATAATCACGAGAAGGCAACATGGATTTCTCAAAAATAAGTCATGCCAGACTAATCTTATCTCTTTTTATGATAGAGTTACTTGCTTGATAGATGAAGGGAATGCTGTGGATGTAGCATACCTCGATTTCAATAAGGCCTTTGACAAAGTTCCCCATGACATTCTTGCAAAGAAACTAGTAAAATGCGGGCTGGACAGGGCTACTGTTAGTTGGATTTGTAATTGGTTGACCGACCGAACCCAAAGAGTGATCACAAATGGCAGATTCTCATCCTGGAGAGAAGTGACTAGCGGGGTGCCACAGGGTTCTGTCCTGGGCCCAGTGCTGTTCAATATTTTTATCAACGACTTGGATGAAGGAATAGAGGGCATGCTCATCAAATTTGCAGATGACACCAAATTGGGAGGGGTTGCTAATACGCCAGAGGACAGGATCAAAATTCAAAATGACCTGGATAGATTGGAGAGCTGGGCCAAGGCTAACAAAATGAAATTTAACAGAGAGAAGTGTAAGGTCCTACACTTAGGTAGAAAAAATGGAATACAGAAATATAGGATGGGGGACAAGTGGCTGGATAGGGATCTAGGAGTCTTCATAGACCACAAGCTGAACATGAGTCAGCAGTGTGATGCAGCAGCCAAGAAAGCCAATGCAATTCTCAGCTGTATCAACAGGAGTATGGTGTCTAGATCGAGGGAGGTACCACTCTACTCTGCTTTGGTTAGACCTCATCTTGAATACTGTGTCCAGTTCTGGGCACCCCAATTCAAGAAGGACATGGTCAAGCTGGAGCAAGTCCAGAGAACGGCAACCAAAATTGTGAGAGGCCTGGAAGCCATGCCCTATGAGGATAGACTTAGAGAGCTGGGTATGTTTAGTCTGCAGAAGAGAAGGTTAAGAGGGGACATGATAGCCATGTTTAAATATTTGAAGGGATGCCATGTAGAGGAAGGAGAGGGCTTGTTTTCTGCTGCTCCAGAGACCAGGACAAGGAGCAATGGATTCAAGCTGCAGGAAAGGAGATTCCACCTGAACCTCAGGAAGAACTTCCTGACAGTCAGGGCTGTCCGGCAGTGGAATATGCTGCCTCAGAGTGTAGTGGAGTCTCCTTCCTTGGGGGTTTTTAAGCAGAGGCTAGATGGCCATCTGTTGGGAGTGCTTTGAGGGTGTTCCTGCATAGCAGGGGGTTGGACTGGATGACCCGTGTGGTCTCTTCCAACTCTACATTTCTATGATTCTATGATTCTATGAGGAAAGACCATTAGGAGCAGGTTTTAAGGCTAGACTATCAGCCTCAGTACCAACAGAAATTTGGCTTGTCTGAACACGTTCATAGCAATAGCATGTGTATTTCTATACCGCTTATCAGCTAAGTGCTCTCTAAGTGGTTTACAATGTGTTAGCTAATTGCCCTCAACAAGCTGGGTACTCATTTTACCAACCTGCAGAAGAATGGAAGTCAACCTGGAGCCCGGCAGGGTCAAACTCACAACCTTGTGGCATTTAACCACTGTGCCAGGAGGGCTCCATAGAAGAGATTGTGAAAGCACTAACCATCCTTTCCAGACTTGAAGGTTTTTCCTTACCCTTTGTGCCATTGCAAATACAACCCAGAAAGCAGGAAAGAGCCCAGGTGATATCAAGCAGGTTTTCTCACACACCCCAGACAACTATAGGGCCAGTAGGTTTTTCAATGACGCTTTCACTTTTGAATCTCCAATCCAGAAAGGAGGAGAGGGACTTAGAAGAAACCTAGAAAACACCCTTTACCCTCTCAGTAGGTTTGAAAACTAGCCCTGGAAAGAAAGAGTTCGCAGTATCTCCTTAGACTGTGTGAAAACAGTATTTTCCTGCAACAGAAAATGTAGCTATATTTATGGCAGGCCATGTTCCTGGAGAACTTTATAAAGAATTCTAAGAAAAGATGTAAACCACATACGACTAAGCATCTTGGTTACTAAGAGCAAGATCTTTAAACTGTAGATGGACAAAAGAATAACTCAAATAAGTTATTCTTGCAGCTTTTATATCACTGCTATGTCAGACTGGAAAATAGTTTCCAGAGACAGGTAACAAGAGATTTTCCTCTTCTTCACAGAGGAGAGCATGTGGTCTGACACCAGTTACATTAATCTCCCTAGTAATTTACCTGTAATTTGCTCTTTAACTTAAATCAGTCCCAGAAAGAAAGATTTTGCTATAGCTCCTTAAGAAAATGTAAGGGGAAAAACGAGGGTTTCTCCATAACAGAAAATTTAACATACCATATTTACACTTGAAGAAGTTAGTATGGATACACTTAGGCCATTTCCACACGGAGATATAGCCCGCGCTGAGACGACCTCACCAGGAGGTCGTCTACACCGCGGGGTGCGCTAGGGTGGCTTGAAAAGGTGAGGTTCTACATCTCAAAGCGCCCTTGCATGGCCGCAGGAGTGGCGCCGCGTGTTATATAAAGACCACCTTTCAAGTGGTCTTTTTAAAACAAGATCACGCTAGCCCGTCGCAGAGCTGCCCGGGGGCGGGCTTCCGGCTGGCGCGTGCCCCGATTGGCAGAGTGCCGCCGGAAGCCAATGGCCGCCATTTTGGGCGCCGACGCCAGACGCCAGCGGTGTGTAGAGCGCCGAATGCGCACTGTTCCATGCGGGGACGGAGCCACCCGGATTAAGGTAAGCTCCGTTCCCACGTGCGCTGCCCCGTTCCACCGCGTTTCACACACACCCTTGTGGAAAGGGCCTTTAACAGAGAGTCAGCATCTTGTAGTGGTATGAGGATTGGACTACGGCCCTGGAGACCAGGGTTTGATTCCCACTCAGCCACGGAAACGCATTGAGCACCTCACACACTCTCAGCCAAAATTAGAGTAAATTTTCAGCTTCCTTTTTGTGGGGCTTCTGTGGGGGTTTCAAAGCTCCAGTCTCACGGAGTAAGTCAGAGACTCTCCTAAGATTGGCGTTAAAATCATCCCAGGTTGTGGTCTCGGGATTTATGAGACCCAAAGCCATTTTAGTCTCATGGTTCAAGCCTCCGTAAAGGAGAGTTTTGAACTCCAAAGTGTCAAAGTTGTGCTCACAGGCGGTTGATGGGACTTTATCTGCAAGAATAGCCAGTAGCTGCTTCCGCGCCATGTAAGCCTCAGGGTTTTCTCGGGGTCCCTGTTGCTCCATGACACAGAGCACACCAGCACTCTGTCCAGGCCAAAGGATCCTCACTATCTCTCTCATCCAGTCGTGTGCATCAAGCCTAACTAGGCTACGAGCAGCCACGGCTGACTCAAGAGTAGAAAGTTCCAAGGGAGACATACAAAGGCGAGCTAACTGGGTTAAGTCCTGACCGTTAGCAGTGGGATGTGAATGAATGACTGCATTCAGCCACATGATCCCAGTGGACTTATTTAGGGGACCCAGTTGGTCTGCAATGGCTTTTGCCTCAGTGGTATGCCAGGGGACCCTAGTTTCAGTGATCTGTGTCTCCTGTTCTTCTACGTCACTAGAACTGCCTGCTCCAGCAGTAATAGTTCTGCGTGTCATAGACCGTGTCTCTATGGGATGGACTGGGACTTTAGAGTCACTCCAGTCCGGGTTGACAGGAGGAGGGGCCAAAGCTTCCTCCGGCAAGGGTTCATCCCTATTTTCCTGTGCAAATGAGGGGAGCAGCTCCGGGCACACAGCCGATATTAAAGCCTTACGAGTTTGGAGTAGACTCTCCAGTGTGGCAATTTGCTTCAGACACGCAGAGTGGCTGACTGCATCCTGCTGTTCCTTAACTTGCCCAACCATGAATTTAGCAGCGGCTCGGGCATGATCCAGCTCAGCCTCTAAAGCTTGTGCTTTCTCTTCCCATATCTGGGCGACCAAAGTCAAATCACTCAATTTCTGAGCTGAGGCTTGTGCTACAGACGCAAAAGTTACCTTGTCCGCCCTCAATACCTCAATCTCGGCTTGAAGCCGGGAAATCTCCTTTTCTCGTTCTGCTAGCTTCCCCCGGGTCTCCGCTAGGGTATTACTAGCATCTCTGGCCACAAGCCATAAACCCCAAACTGCCAGCACATCCTTTGATGGCCCAAATGGGTTTCTAGACTTTGTTGCCAGGGCATATGCTTCACGGAGTGAATCAAAGGGATTTGCCGTCTGAAAAACTGAATTTTTCCAGAGGCACTTGCCCTTATGCAACACCCAATGCTCTAACTTCCCTCGGACCTCCTCTTCGCACATGAGGTCCTTCACAGTAACAACAGACGTAACAACAGAGCTGTCCTTAGCCATCTCTACACTTCTAAATTCACAAATCCACAAACCACAACTAACATTCACAAGTTAAACAACAAGGGACCAGGAATCTGGAGGGATGGGAAGGACCACCCAGGTCCCTGGGGGGATTCAGAAAACGAACTCACTGGAACTTCAAAAGGAAAGAGGGAAGGGAGCCAATTCTCCAGCCTGCCCAAACAGAGTCTCTCTCATACAAGAGGACGAGGAAACAGTTGGCGGATGGGATGGGATGGGATGGGATGGGATGGGATGGGATGGGATGGGATGGGATGGGAAGGTCACTAAGACCCAGGAGACACCCTTCAGGAGTACTCGCCTGCCTGAAAGTGGGAGGACGGACTCAGTGGAACTTACTAAGCTGTCTGGCCAAACAGCTGGGGAAAAGGGATGAAGGAACTGAAAACCAACCGTTCCTAAACTGTTTTTTCTCAGTGAGGGATACCTTCCTCTACCTTGGGATAAACCTCTGAACCCAAGACTAGTTTGGGATTCTCCAACCCTATCCTAGTCGGCTAGCCAAATTTTAAGAAGCTGGGATGCACTCATGCCTCTTTAACACAAAACTCAAGCCAAATCTCAAAGAAGGGGGGCGAAGAGGGAAGACACGGAAAGAGCAGGAGGGAATTCTGCTTTTTCCTCTAAAGTGCTTCGCGTGTGCCTTGCTGCTTGCTAAAATGTTGAATGTGTATAGACTGTTCCTTAATGCTATCCACTAACGCTAAGAGCCGGCCCACAATAGACCCGAGATTGGAGGTGATTCCCAGGGCAAGAGAAAGGAGGGGAAGAGATTTAGAAATTCCCACCCGAAAGAATGCTAAGCACACAGAGAACACACACACACACACTACGTTTCTGGTTAACTGTGTTCTAATATTGCTCACTGATCATTCTCTAATTCAGCACCACCTGGTTTGAGAAAGTTAGATATTAGGTATTCCTTCTCAAAACAGAGGTACGGGGTTGCCCGCATTCTCCACCAATCTGTTACCCTGTTTCTCTGGGGTCCTGGGAAGGACGCCCAAATGACCAAATATTAACACAAAATTGGGGAAATTAACTGGAGCAGATTCAAATGGCTAGCTAGAGGCAGGGTAACCAGCAGGACCTTTTGCCCTATGTATACGGAGTCAGAGCAGTGAGCCAAACAAATTCAGAGTAAACCAATTAATGTTTTATTGAGAAGTAAACAAATAAGACAACAATCATACCACTAACTATATAAGAAATAGGAAAATAGAAATGAATTTAGGAATAAGCATTACGACCTGATCACATAGTCCTGAGCAGCTGAAGACAATGAAACTTCTTGGCAGCTCACTATGCAAACTGGCAGCAAGGCGGGATGGAATTCAAAAAGCGGATCTCCGAACTATCAGAACTAGGGGTTTTTATAACAAAATTGTGCCTGCGATCCATGTCATAAACTTTGAGAACAAAGTTAACTTTGAAATGCATCAAAAGGCTTAGAAGTGGATCAAAACATATCAATCATGCAGCCCATATGCCAGTCAATGGGCACTTTTATGGTGTTGTTATTTATGGGCGCGAATCAGGTATCTTGTGAGATGAAATGAATAAACCATCCAGATCCCTGAGCCACAACCAAGGCTTTGAAATGCCCGCTTGAGAGAGGGGAAGTTGGAATTCCCGTCATTAAACGGCTGCTTCTTGTGTCTGTGTTTTCTCAGGATTCTGGCAAACATATTAGCCAGGGTGCCATGGAAAGGTCAAATTATTTGATATCACAAAGGGATATCTAATACTATCAAAGCTTATGCCTAAATCACAGTTACAAAGCAGTCAGTTATTGTAATAACCTACAACAAACCTGTAAAGGCAAACTTTGTATCATTCTTCTCCACTTTAGGAGTTAAAATAGCTAATGCAGTATTTGCAAAGGTTTTGCCAAGTTTTTAATAACCTACAAGGCAGTTTACCTATCTCTGCATCCTAATCACATTTAAAAATCATTTTGGAATTTCAAAAAACAAAACCCAAAACATGTTTCTAATAGACAGGAACTATATTTAGTGGTTTCAGTTTCTATAATCAACTACAACAAACCTCTCTATATTCAGCATCTCTGTTCATGTAACTCCTGAGGCTCTAAAATATCCTCCTGTTGGTCCACAATGGTATCATTTGTTCAGGGGGAAGTCACATAGAACAATTGCCAGGGCAGGACCTCTGGTCAGGGTGGAGCTTAAATCTGTTGGTAGGTAGGGCCTCGCAGTTGGATTGGAGCTACAGGTCTACCTCAGTTAACAAAGATACATTCCAAGACATTACTTTTTTAAGAGAAAATTTGGTACCAGTGGTAGAAATAACACGGACAGAATAGTGACAAGAAGAAGAGCAGTTCAACATGCTTCAGTGAAGTTTTTATTCAAAACTAACAGTATGCACCCATGAAATAAAACAACCAGGTCAGATAAGCCCTGCATATGTAGACAAAAACTTTTTGAACCCTTTTCAAGCCCTTGGAAAGCTTATTCCAAAATGTATCCATGGATGACTTTTTCTTTCACCAGCCTCCACTTTTTTATAGTTTCCATTTTGATGACCAAACTCATATTCTGCCCTTTTTAACTTGGGGTAACTAGTAACGCAGGCTAATTCCCTTTCCCCTTTCTTTCCGTTTTCTGTTGATGCAGGCTGAGTAAGGGATCCTAGAGGCAGCCTCTGTTGCTTTGCCTCTTGTAAGCTGGCATAGACAACTAGAGTAGGATTGACTGAGGATTATTTTCTCAGCTCAAGCTTTATTGCATTTTTTTTCTGCAGACATGTTGCTGCAACCTCAGTTGAATATCTGCGTTTCTCCTGTACTTCACCACCACCACCCCAATGCCAGTGCTGTTTTAAACAACTTCTGCTAGATAGAAGACAAGGAGGAAAAGAAGACGGCTGGGTGGACAGAACATGACTTTGTAAAAAAGAGCATGTCTGAAGCTTTGTTAACTGAGGTATGCCTGTACCTTGCCTTACTGTCCCTCTCTCTCTGTGTGAACATTTTGTCACTGCTCTGTGTTCCTTGGCATCTGTCCCCTAAGGTAATCACTTCAGTATCTAATATCTAATTAAAGAAACTTTAATTTCTTTTAATCAGAAATCTGTTACATTTCTTTCTCATTCCATCTGTTCTTCCCCAAACATGTGCAATTATTATTCCCTTTCCAACTCCAAATTTGTAGCCACCAGCTGAACCAGCCCTAAAACCAATTATCCTGGCTCCCTTCCTCACTAGTGGACCTGGATAGAGGTTATGTTCCACCTTGAGGAAGCATTTGAGAATGTGCAAGGGCACCACAAAACCGGACTCCACCATTTGTGATGCTGTCCCACTGCTTTACTCTGCTTCATCCCATATTGTTTTTATTTTGTTTTTGAATATTGACTTTCCTTTCCTAACAGGACCAGCAGACTCTGTGGTAGAGTATGAGGTCCATGCAAATTAGGATTTAGGAATGGCAAATGAAAGTTGTCCAAAACAAACTGGACCTCAGTGAGAGGTGAGCTTGGCATAATTTCCAGTATACTCAGTTTCACAGGAATGTACCTTGTGCAACCTCATTCAGAAGTCTGTAAAACTAGCTGGGCTGACTTCCTTTGGCCCTGCTGGTGGTATAAGGCAAACATAGCACGGGCACTTGGAGTGATGGCCTGGATTGGCATTCTAGAGACCTCTGAAGTTATACTCTGATCCTTTGCCCAAGATAAATGTGTCAGATTAATTTATTTCTCACATATGTAAAATTATAATCCTGTTTTTTCCTCCACAGTAACTCAGTGAAGTAAGTTAAGCTGATATACGGAGATCAATTAAAGGCCACCAGAGAACTTCATGGCTGAGCTAAAATCTGAATCCATCTTTTCAGTCCCAAATCTTCATACATCCCCAATAAACTGCCTCTGGTACCGATGATGCCTAACCCCTCATATTCCAGAGAACTTGAGTAAAGAAGAGAGGGGTAGTGGGAGCTGGCAGCCTTGCCCCTGCCCACCTCCCAACCTGAGGCTAGCTATGGCCAAATCAAAGGAGAAATGGAAGGGATGCCTCTCTACCATTCCTTAATATCAGGCTGGAATCTTGCTGATGTCTTACACATGCGTAACTTCCCCTATGGAAATGCCCTACACTTTTGTCCAATGCAGAATGTCTGGATACAGTTTAAGACTGTGGAAGTGGAGTTATGCGTGCAGTGCCAGCGTGTATGCAGATGCAACATAGGTCAGATATTCAGTTGTGCATTCAGATTGTGTGGCACAAGTAATGCTTTCACTGAACACCTTCTGAGATCAAGAAAACCTTGAACAGGAAAGACAATTGTCAAGTTGCCAGTGAGTCACCCAACAATGTCTTTGTCTCTTATACATTTGCACAGCAGAAAGCAAGGTACCTTTTATGGTCAAGCTCTACCTTCAGAACACATTCACCTTCACATATCTTTCTGTCATGGAGCTTGTCAAGGGTCCAGGATCTGCCTGGAACAAGCAAGTTATTGACTCATTGAATACTGGGAACATCCTGGTCACTGCTGCAGGCCCTGGGATAGACCTTCCTTGTGACCTGCTCAGCATGGGATGGGCAGGATAAACATTATCTAAACAGTCACAAGAAGTTTAAAACCTTTTCTTTCATGTGATGGAAATGAAGAAGCCTGTCTGTTTTCTTTCCCCTCTAAAAGGCAGTTTAATCATCAATAGCCGAGGCAGTGTGGTGCTTTCTAGCAAGGTGTTGAGGTGTCTTTCCAATTCTTGTTTAGAGAAGGAAATACCACCTTCAAAATCATAAGCAGCTTTCTCCCAGACTGGGTCTTTTTGTGGCAACTGCTACCATGTGGCAAATGGGAGAACCACGGGCAATTTACTTTATTCACTTCACTTGCTCCCCTCCCTGCCTACCCCTTACATTTACAGAATTTCATAAGACTCCAAATGTACACAACTCAGTTAGTCCCCCATTATTCAACAGACAGAACACTTTCATCACCTTTATGATGCTGCCTTTATGGAAACTATCCCAGTATTATCTGGGGGAACACATTCTAATCTCATGACCTAGCTTTTAACATAAGCAGGCAGAGAGAAAGTCACAAGGCACAGTGTGTAATTAAAAAGCAAAATTTAATGTACTTAAGAAAAGCAGAAATGATATGACATTTAAAAGCAAATAAGACTCCCGAGAAGTTATGTTCAAAAATGGCAAAAGCATAAAATTAGAACAATACAAGGTTGCTTGATAACTCTGCATTGACTTCAGTGGTTTATACTTAGCTTGTTCAGTGTCAGAAGAGGAGCAGAAATTTATGTATTTTCCTATTTAGTAATTAAAATATTTATATCCACCCTTTATCTGAAGATTTCAGGACAACTTACAATAAAATCAACTTAATAAATAACTGCAAAAGTTTATTAGGTTAAAACTATATTAAATAGTTTTTCAACTTAAAAACCGGTTAAAACTGGTTAAAACAATCCTGAATAATATAACTATAAAACATGGCCAGCCTGGATAAAATCAGCTTGACCTGAAGACTTCAACAAAAAGCCAGGTTTTAACTTGGCACCAAAATGATTCTAATGTTGGTGCCAATCAGGCTTCGAGAAGGAGGAAATTCTATAACTGGGGTGCCACCACAGAAAGGCCTTTTCCCATGTCTTCTCACAATGGGAGAGGACATGGGACATGAAGGAGGGCCCCTCCAATAAATCTCAAATCTGTGGCAGGCATATACATAGAGATAGGCACTTCGTCAAGTATTAAGGTCTCAAGCTGTTTGAGTCTTTAAATATTATTACCACTACCTTAAATTCAGAGTGGAAACACATTGGTAGGCAGTGCGTTTCCTTCAATCCAGATACTGCTGGACTGAAACTCCTCATAACCCTAAACAGTGTAGCCATGAGTGAATGCTGGAAACTGCAGTTCAAATGCCAAGGTTTGGGGGACCCACATCGGCCTCCTCAAGAAAATTGGAGTGTCACATCCACTCCTGCCATGCAGCACTAGGGTGCAGTAATAGCTTCCATTAAAATGTCATGATTGACGCTAACAGTCTCTTGTTTGCTGCATTTCAAAACTGAGACAGTTACATTTCTCTCACTTCAGACTGGAAAGACTCTAGTTAAAGACTCAAAAGAGCCTGAGTTTATCAATGGCATGGGCTTGAAAATTCTTTTCTCTTGTGGGTTGTCAGAAACAATGTGTTAGCCAATGAAAAAAAAGGATTGAGACCTAACCAATCCCAGTCAAGGGTACAAACCCCATGAAAATACCATGCACACCTGAAACAAATGAGATGTTCTAGTGGAGAATTAAACAATACACTCAAAAGGGCCATTTTGACACTAGAAATAAATCATTTTATATCAAATGGATTTTATTTTAATTTTTTTATTTTAACGTTCAACCAATTTCCCAAACAGACATAATCAGTACTTGAAAAATACCAACCTCAAAATAACTCAGGAGGTATTTCTACAAGTACCTTGGCTAGTTCCTCTTTCCTGCATTTTCCTTACAGGATGTACTTTGTACAGTACCAGCTTCATTCAGCTCCTGGATAATACAACACAGGGCTAGGGAATTTATGGCTGTCCTAAAGTAACTTACACGTGTTTATTTTTCCATCCTTTTCCTGCAACCTCTCCTCTTCCACATAACCCCCTTCCCACCCCCAGTGGTTGGAAAGTTGTGGAGGAATACTCCCAACCACCCCTTCACCTTTTCCCTGCACCCCCCAGCAGTGTAGTGGGACAGGGGGTGGGGGCAACGAAGGACTGTTTGGATAGCCAGATGCCTCAGGGGAGGACTGAAGAGAAGGAAAAAGGTGGGTCTCTTTTTCAAGGATTTCAAGTAGTTTTTTTCAAAATTGCAGTTTTCAAAGATGTTCCTCTGTGGGAACAAATAACGTTAATAAACATATCCCTATACTCTTTCCTTCTCTCTCCTTCCCTTTCCTCTTCTTCTCCCTTTTCCATATTTCCTAGCTGTGTTCAGTTTTCTCCTTCCTTCTGTATGCCTTCTCCCTTGTTTTATTGCACCTTCTCACCATCCTCTGTTCTGGCTGCATTTGCCTTCCTTCTTCTTCCTCCTCCTTTACTCTCACTTCTTCTTCCTCTTCTGCCCCACATTTGCTTCTGAATAGCCACGCATATATATTATTTTCTTGTTGGATTGTCATTGTCCTCCTTCTCTTCCACTCCAAAATATTTAGTTATTATTAGTAATAATATTGTTTGATAAATTCCCATTTATTAAATTAAGTGCTTGCAAAAGTACTAAAAACAGATTAGGGGAAAGCGTGTGTGTGCGCATGTGGGTGTGTATGTTTAGCTGTTCAAACTAATTGCTCGGAAAACTTTCTTTCATTGGACAACAACTTCCATGTGTTGTTAAAAGCACTGCTTGGAAAAGAGATGAGAAGACTCTGGAGTTGTTTCCTATTTAGTATGGAGGTGGAAAAATTATATTTCACCAAGAACATTTTTTTTAAGTTGTTAGACTTTGCTTTTTTTATTTGAATAATATGAGCAACTGTGGTTGTGGTTGATGCTTAATGTGTCATACTTAGTGGCTACACGAGAGCCCACCCCCTGTAGCATCATCAGGAGTCTCTAAGGCCATTTCTGCACTAGACTGTTATAGTGCTATGATTCCACTTTCAACAGGCAGGTGGCCCCTCCCAAAACTGCAAACCCCAGGATTCCATAGGCTGTTGAAAGTGGAACCATAGCGCTATAACAGTCTAGTGCAGAAATGGCTCAAGTCTCAGGTTTTGGCCCTGCAACCAAACGAAGCCTGGGCCTCAGATGTTCAGGGACTGGCAAACCTTCACAATCAAGATAAGAAAATATGACCCCAAGGACTGATTGCATTAGTCTAGTCAAAGTATGGAGAATAATAAAGCTCCTGTCTCTCTCACACTGTCTAGAAGATGGGATTTTGAGAAGCTCAGTTTCCTATGTGAGAGGCTGAGAAAAGCTCCATCTACAAACATCCATTCTGTGAAGGAACAGCTGAAGTATTTACCTGGTCACTTGGCTACATCAAGAGTAACTGGAAAAAAGAAATGGGTAATGAGGAAAAATGAAGAAAGAGGAATGAAGTGGGCCCTTTAGTATCTTTCCAGGTACAGATCACAAACATCTACTGAAAGGCATAATTGTGTTAGTCTGTGCTGGTAAGCAAAGGGAATTTGTAGCCCTCTGAGACTGAGAGAAAGAAGTTTATAGCACAAACTTTTGGAGACTGGATACTCGATGAAGTAAATTGAGTTTACAAAAGTTTATGCTATAAACTTCTTTGTCTCAGTCTCAAAAGTGCTACAAGTTCCCTTCACAAATATCTGCTGGAACATTCTCAGGTCACACACCCTCCTCACATCTGGTGATGATAAGAACCAATGCGTTAGGAAGGAGAAGTAAGCCATCCCTGGCTGCTTCATCCTACTATGACATTAACATGTCTCTCTTACTATAGCCTGACCATAATCCTTTGCAAGATCCATCCTGGGGACACATCAACAAATGGGGCCTGAGAATCTATGGCATGAATCCTCTTTTTGATCATGTCTGCCTGCTGACTGATGCTAGTTCATCGATCCATGTGGTTTGCAAGAAGAAATTGCTTGTCGATTGAAGCTATGCAATAAAAGATCAGTTTTGCAATGAGAGAAGGCTCTGATCCACAAGTCTCTTGCAAGACCTCAATTCCATAGTTTGACTAACTTAATTAGTAATTCACTAGGTTAGTCAAGTGCACAAGGAACAAACGGAGAAGAAACTACAATTTTGCTCTTCTTTTTAAGTCTGAAAACAATGTAAAAACAGTTCCTATGGTGTATTCATGTTTATGCTTAGAGTTTTGAATAGAACAGAAAGAAGAAAAGAAATTTGGGGCATAGCTTATAAACATTAAAGCTCCATAGGTCCCCACCGATCATGCTGGCTGGGGATTCTGGGAACTGTGGTTCAAAAGGATGTCCACCTCCATTCTGTTTGGAATGCACTTGTAGGAATGTGTTCCAGATTTAATTCAGCCAATCCTACCTTTATTGGCTGGGTCAGTAAGCTAATATGGATTGGGGAAAGGAGTCTAAATTTATCTTTTTCAGATGTTGACAGAGGAGCATTTATACAGAGGAGCAAAAACATTTGCTCAGCCAGGACAAACGTTTAAAATATACATAAAGCAAAAAAAGTATTTTCCAAATTCTACAGGTAAGGAAAAGATGTATATCTGAAGGAATCTTTACAAAACATAGAAATAAAAAAAACACCACAGGTCCATTGTTATGGCTGATTCTGATCAGACAATCTATTCTTACTATTTCTCTAGTTACAACAGAACTTTTTTTTAAAAAAAAAATCACACCATTTTACAATGCTCCTTCCTTTCTGTCTCAGTAGGAAAGATGGATCCAAAACAGACATATTAACTGGAGAATTGGTCAGATTGTCAGTCTCCCACAACAGCTAAATGCAGTGATGTATTCAAGTCTTTTATTCCAAGTCTCAAGCCTCTACTTTCAGGTCTTAAGTCCTTTGGACCTACTTTCAAGTCAAGTCTCAAGTCTGGGAGCCAACTAGATATACCAACTTATATGCCAGAATTTCTGGACAGAGTTGAGTAAAGTCAGCTTTAACAATTTAAGTAGAGTCAGTCCTCCACATTTGGAGGTTTGCCATCTGCAGCTTTGGAAGTGGGGAGTAGGATCCTTCTTACTCTCCCTTCCTGAAGCTGGAGGCTTTTGTGTCAATGGGCATAAAAGGGTCTTCAGCTTCTGAAGTGGGAAATAGGATCCTTCGTAATTCTCATTTCCAAAGCTGGAGTCTTTTTTGGAAGTAGGGAATAGGATCCCTCTTACTCCACATTATTGAATCTTCAACAGCTATAGAAGGAAAGACCCTTCCTCCTCAAGTCTGTTGCCTAATACCTTTGCTAATATCGAGTCAATGCATCCTGCACTCTGGGAGCAAGTCTTGCCTTTTGCTTTTAGGAAAAGTTTTCGAAGGCTCTTCTGATATATTGCAGGGGAAGGCTGCTGAGGAGACCTCAACCCCACTTCGGGCCCATTGCCTAACCCGTTTACTGTTCCCCTCCAAGAAATGCACCCATGTTCTGGGCTTGAGACAGATCATCACATGACCAGTAGGCAAAAAAAGATAGAAGGGGAGCTTTATTTATTAACTTGCTTCCACTGAATATTGTTTTAGGTTTTTTCCCCTGATTTTATATATTTTAATATTTTAAATTGTTTTTAACTGTTTTAATATTTTAATTTGGGTTTCATTCCAGGAGAAAGGTGACAAATAAATAAACAAACAAACAAACAAACAAATAAGAATTTTCAAAGTTGTAAGGGTTCTGGATGAATATGTTATGTTACTGAAGCAAGGGCAGCAAGTCAGTCGCTAAAAATATACAAGTTGAGTCAAGTCAGTGCCTCATTTATTGCTGAGTTGAGTCCAAGCTGAGTAACTGAAGTGACTTAAGTCTAATTTGAGTCTGAGTCAATCAACTCAAGTCTGCATCACTGATAAATGAAACCTTTGTGTTCAGAATTTATATACCTCTTGACTACCAGCTGCTGAAGGACTGCACCTCTCTATATGAACCTGTCTCAGACTTAATATCAGGGGAAGAGTCTCTGCCTCCTACCATTGTAACCAGCTGGTCTGATGAGGACATGAGAGAGGGCTTTCCCAGTAGCTGCTCACAGACTGTGGAACTCCCTTCCACAGGAGGTTAGGCAAGCCCACTCTCTTATCTTCTTTCACTGTCAGGTAAAGACCTTACAATTTAAACAGCTGTTTGATGATTAATTGGTTGTGCAGAAAGATTTTTTCCTGGGGAAGAGATGTATTTTTATCCTTCTTCTTATATTTTTAATGATTTCATAGTTTTAAAATTAGTGTTGTTTTAAGATGATAGCTTGTTTAATTGTGTCTTAACTTTTTTTTATCACCAAGTTTTTAGTTCTATCTTGCTTTAACTCTATTGTAAGCTGTCCTCTGTACTATCTCAGAATAAAGACAGGATATAAGTAAAATAAACAAAATAAAATTTCAAGAAATAAATGATGAAGGCGATCAACAGGGAGAGGTCCCACTTTTGCAGGGGCTGCAGTCTTGGTGCTCTGCTTGTAAGCTTCCTGGACTCACACTGGTCTCTTCTCTTGGAGTAAAAGACTGGACAAGGTGGACGTGGCAGAGCTCTTCTCGCCCTCAGTTTTCCCAGGTTTCTCACTGCTGTATGCTGTTCATTCTGCCTTACTTTCCCTTCCCCTCCTGCCTCCAGTATCCCCTCCTCATGCTTTTTTCCTGCTTTCTTTGATGCTGGTTAAGCCATCTGTACCTGCTTCTGCTAATGGAGCAGAAGGGGAGGGAGGAGATTGGAATGGGGGGCAACAGCAGAGTTTCCGAAAAGAACACTGAACCCAGAGTGACAGTAGAGAATGTGGCTCTTTTAATATTGGATTAAGGCTGTCTCCAGTCTTATTGATATTCCCATAAGAAAGCAGCCAGCCAGCCAGTCCACTCACTTTAGTGCCCTATGAATATTTCATCACTTGATTTTAGCTGTGCGAGAAAAATAATTTCTCCACTCAAAGAGCCTTTTTGGCTCTTGGAGCTCATTCCCATCAAGCACTCAGGGCTCAGATCAGCAATGAGGTCACAGTGGCTGGCTGCTGGAGCCACCCGACACTGAGCACTCTACATATCTTTCTAACCAGGGTGGTCTTTAGGCACAAACAAAGGTAGGCATTTTTTGGAAGATGGATAGCTGATAGAGCTTCAAAATGCATTAGCTTCTGACTTAAAAAGACTGTTTAAGGATTCCAGGAAAGGCCTTAGGTCAGGGCAATCACTGCATTCATGCATGAGGCCTCCCTCCACAAAACCATCTCTCACAAAATGGCTTGATGCAGAACTACTGAGTAGCTCAGGCTTGACCCCTCTGCCAGAAGGCAGCTGCTGCAGGTGGCTGAATCTGAGTGTCATGAAAGAGGAACCCAAGTGACTGCAACTGCAGATATAGTATACCCTCAGATATCCCATTCAATCCTCTAGCATCCCACTTTTTCAGCTGCTTTTTAAAAGTTCCATTTGCTCTCTCCTCCCACTTTCCCCCCTTTGTCCTCAGCTTATTTCAGTTGCTGCAAACTCAGGCAACAGCAAACTGCTGCAGTGTCTCTTAGGCCACTTCCACGCTACACTGTCCTAGTGCTATTATTCCACTTTCAACATCCTATGGAATCCTGGGGTTTGCAGTTTAGGGAGGGGCTTTTGAGAAACCCCAGGATTCCATGCGATGTTGAAAGTGGAATAGTAGCACCAGAACAGTCTAGTCCAGAAATGGCCTTAGTTTATATGCTCTTCTTCATATAACATCTGCCATCTTGACCACAATCTGATGGTGCTTGGCCACACGTATCCCAGCTTTCATCTGTAAAATGTTGGACTATAATATTGTTATATATATTTTTTTATCTGGACACTTGTGAGTTGTTGCTCTTGTCTTCCTCAGCTCCCAAAACAACCAGCCTGAATTTGGCTTGGGTACTATTCATTTTGACTGGAGGTGTGGGTGCAATTTGTTACTCTTCCTCAGACAACAAAATGTCATGGAAGAGCTCTGAAACAGGTGCCAATAACACGACAGCTTCAGAACCATGGAATCCTGCCTTTACTTTCCTGCTTGTGTTTAATTTGCCTTGGACAAAAGAACACACCCATCCATTCTTTAGGGGAGCAGATTAGTCAGAATTTGGAAAAATTTCTTGTTAGACCACAGATCCCAGAATCCCAGATCATGTGACTATTGACTGGAGATTATGGTAGTTGTAGCCCCAAAAGTAACTTTTCCAAGCACTGCAGTTAGAAATCTAGTAATTGAGATATAAAATGACAATATAAACTCACTCATAATGTTATTAATTTAGAAGAAAGTTCTCCTGCATTATAATCTCTTGAAACATCTCTGAGATCTTGACTATCATCAATGTGCATTATGGATATGTTAGCCAATCCACGTGACATGACGCTACTTGTCTAGAGATGGGAAAGAAATTATTTGGTTCACATATTTCTATGAACCAGTATAATCCATGCTTTCTGAACTAATAAGTAGAGCAGATGCCACAAGCCTTTGGATCTTGTACATCTCCAAATTTTGTGATTCAGTTCTCTTACAAATATAAGTGTATAAAGATGTTTAAGTTAAAGAAAACTACATTTAACATGTACGTGTTAGGGAAATTATGTACAGTAAATATATTAGAGGAAATGTTTGCAAAAATGCATATAATAAGAGAAATTGCATTAAAGTGTATACACACTGTATTCAAACTTTAAAAAAAAAATCTGCAAGCCTATGTGGAAAAGTGAAGAAATGAACTTGTGTTTGAGAAAAGGCAAATAGGAAGACTGACAGTTGCATCTATCACACTGCACTCCTCTCTACTTCCCAGTATCACCTGTGCATCATTAATCAAGAAGTGATGAGCAAATTAATATGGAATCACAGTAGAAGTAGAAGCTGTGGAAGAATTTTCCAGATATGTCTACAACAAAGCCAACATTACTTTACATGTGAACTCTAGATTTACACCCCCATTTGATCATGCTTTTTTTACCTCCTGGAAAAGTATACTTTGAATGTTAGGATCATATACAATCTATTTGTCAGTACTGAGAAGATGCATTAAATCTGTGGTGAGAAACAGTGGCCATTTCCACACTACACTCTTATAGCGCAATTATTCCACTTTCAGCATCCTATGGAATCCTGGGGTTTGCAGTTTAGGAAGGGGCCACTAAACTGCAAACCCCAGTATTCCATAGGATGTTGAAAGTGGAATAATCGTGCTATAAAAATGTTGTGTGGAAATGGACAGTGATATATATTTAGGATTATTAACCAAGGAGCTTATCACATCATGCCATTGTGCTGGGTTATGTGTCTGTGTGTCTATGCCTTCAAATTGCCTGTCAACTTATGGCGACACCATGAATTTTTCATAGGTTTTTTTTTAGGGTTTTGCCAGTTTCTTTCTCTGAAATATAGTACCGGGTATTAATTGCTGGTCTCCCATCCAAGTACTCACAAGAGATAACCCTGCTTAGCTTCCAGGATCAGAAGGGGTCTGGTGCATTTAGAGGATTTATGCCAGGTTACACCATCCAAAGCCACTACAGCTGTTTTTGCAATGATAATTGATTGTTGACAATATGCATCACACCCTTGCCACTTTTATGCTACAATAGAGTGACTTGCATTTTTTAAAATGACTCACTTTCCCACTGCAATTCAATAGATGGTTTGAGTGCAGCTATCTTACTTCATTTCATTGCAAGAATGATCAAGCAGTGGGCACAGTCTGGTTGTTCTTCCTTTTGGGATTCTCAAGAAAATCTCCAGCAGGGAAACCTCAGACTACTTCCAGCATTTGGATGGGGAGGACAAGACTTCCCCCAAAAAATGGTTGTGTTTTCTGTGGTCCACACTCCTCAAACCCTTTTCAGACGTCTTCTATTTTTTTATATAGACAGCTTGCTGTTATAGTGCAATAACAGGGCGATTCTGACTAGTTTATCATTAAAGTCACTATTCAGATGCCTTTTCAGTGCAGGAGTGTTTTCCAAAGATCTTTCCACTGCATTCCTGCAGTACTATGCACCACAGTGTTACCGCCAGGATTACTTTTTAAAAAAAAATTAATGATTTTTTTTAAGGTAATAGTGTAATAGCACTATGATGTCATGCTCTAATAGCATTAATACAGCTTAAAGAGTATGAGTGAAACAGTTTTTGAACACTCAACCTGAAATAGCTGACTACTGTGATAAACACTTTTGTTTTTCACAGGAGAAAGATGTAAAAATGGTGGAGAATGGTGTGGTCCCTTTCCCTTCCTGTTTCTTCTCTTGTGATTCAAGGTCTGGGCAGTGGTGGGTGTGCTATAATGTCATTGTGCTGTAATACGTTTAGAACAGCTTAATGAATATGGGTGAAGCAGTTTTGAATAGGGCAAGCTGAAACAGCCCATTAAAAGCTAATTAAAGGTTTCCAGTCTTTCATAAAAGACACCACTGATTTTTCTCTTATCAATATTGTTGACTCATCCATTTGAGCCAAGTCCAACTGTTTCAATAGCCAGTCCTCTTTTGTTGGAATCTCTATATTCTTCCACTTCAGTGCGTATAGTAGCTGTGTTACAGTGGTGATATCTTGTAATATCTTGCCATATTTTTCCAGTTGATCTTCTACTAATCCCAACCAATAGAATTCTGGTTTCAATTGAACATCAACACCATAAGATGTATTTGATTCCAGAATTTTTTGGCCTTCTCACAAGTCTACCACATATGATAAAAAGATTGCATTTGATGCTTGCATTTCTAACATCTATTAGGTGTTAGAAAAATTGGCTGAAATGCATAACCTCTTTATGCATTTCTGCCAATTTTTCTGGTGTCAAATACCAATGATACATCCTCAGTTCATGCCCTTCTCAATCCAACCATCTCTTATTTTGTTAACAGGATCCAGTTTTTCAACCAAACCAAACAACATGCAGAGAAACATAATTTCACATCAGGCAATCCCAATTCTCTTCTTTCTTTAGCATCTTGCAAATTTTATATTCTACTCTTGGTTTCTTCCATGGCCATATATAGTTCAATATATCACTATGCATTATTTGAATAGAGCATCATTAGTCAGAATTGGTAATCAGCTGAGTGAAAAAAAACATTCTTGGTAAAACATTCATTTTAATCACAGAAATTCTACCCAATAATGATAATTTAAGTTTTGCTCATCTTTGCAAATCCAACTTAATAGCATTCCATGTTTCGATATAGTTATTTTTCAACAACATACAGTTCATATTTGTCATAGTACTACATAGGTATTTCAGTTTTGTCTCAGTTGTAGATTACTACTTCTCCATCAACTTCATTTGTTCTTCCTTTCTCATGTATTCTCATATATTTCTTTCGTATATTTTTCATCACCATCACCATCACCATCACCGAGGCTGATCTAGGGTGGGCAACTGGGCCACCTGCCCTGGGTGCCAGTGTTGGGGGTGCAAAAAGAAGAATCCTCTGCCTGCCCTCCACTGCTGCTCATACCCCCATCCCCACTCACTCCGCCCACTCCTGCTGCTCACCATGTCCACCTCCACCATTTGCCCCACCCAGTTCTGCCACTTGTCTTACCTACCTCCACTCGCCTCACTCACTTGTGCCCACTGGTCACTCCACCCCTGCCGGTCACTCCAACCTCTTGCCCTAGGTGCCGTTAACCCTCCATCTGCCATTGCAGCATCAGCATCATTTTGGTTTTTTATTTATCTGAAATCTCACCATGTCATCAAATTCTTTTAGTCTCTCTAACAACGTTTCTATGCAATCAACAGGGTTTTCTAAAATAAGCACTAAATCATCAGCAAACTTGCAGACTCCTTTTTAAAATTTTTATACCTTTTATTCTTTATTTTTGTCTTATACCTCTATTCAATATTTCAAGAGTCAACATGAATAATATGGGTGAAAGTGGACAACCTTGTCTTATTCTCTCTTGAATCTCATATGGCTTGTTCAACTCTCCATTGATCAAAATCCATGCTTGCTGCATGTTATAAATTGCCCCGGTCCAAGTAATAAAATTCTCTCTAATGCGCACCTTCAAAACTCCAAACAAAGAGTCCTAATTCAGATTAAAAGCTTTCTCAGAATCCAAAAATACAAGTACAACCTGTTTCTCATTGTGATTGTCTAAATATTCCAAAATATCCACAACACATCTAGTTTTATCCTGTAACTCTTGTTTTGGCTTGTTCCTTGTAAATAAATTCTTGTAAGATCCTTTTCAGTCTTTCCACTTTAGCTTTCCACTAAAGATTTTATAATCATTATCCAATAATGAAATAAGTCTATAATCCTTAGTCATTGTTGGGTCTTGGCCTTCTTTAGGAATTAATATTATCATCAACTTTTCCAAGTATCAGGAATCTTCTTCATCGATAATATTAAATACAATAGTTTTTGAAAAGGAAAAAATAACCATTCCTCAAAATCTTTATACTAGCCCACCAATAATCCATCTGGTCCTGGTGCTTTGCTGGACTTAATTTTCTTTATATTTTCAGCTACCTCACTTGCTGTTATAGATATATTCACTATCTGTTTTTGTAGTCCTGAAATTCCAGGAAGATCTTGTTTGTCTAGATATTCATCAATCTTCCTTAACAAGATGTCTTATTTCTTGTACAATGATGTATAATAACAAAAAGGGACTTCCTAATATTAACATGGGCACTCAAAATTTCATTCCTTTTTCATATTTGCAAGATAAGCTTTTTTTCCCCCTTTCTTTTCTCAACTTAAAAGCCAATCATCTTCTGCTGTTGTTGGCAAACTCAAAATTCTTCTGCATCATGTAACGTAGCTTCTTCTTAATTTCACCTGCTATCACCATTGGTACGTGGTTTTGAAGCATCTTGGTTTGGTTGAGCAGTGCCTTGTTGGAAGAGGGACTTTTCAATTCTTCTTCTTTACTGATTATTCCATGTAGAAGTAATTGCAGTTTTCCTTGCCTATTCATTTTTAGTTTGGCATTTTGTTGAATAAGGCACTCTCTCATAAATGCTATACTAGCATTCCGTGCTATTCCTATCAGTACATTTAAATAACTTATCTTTAAAAAAATCCACTAGTCTTTTTTCTACATGTTTTTATGATATTTTCATCTTGAAGTAAAGCTTAATTCAACCTTCAGTTTCCACCCCTTCTTTTCTTCTTCAATATTAAAGTTACAGGATTATGATCTGAGAAAGTCTTAGGTAAACTATCAGCTTTTCTTTTTGCCATTAGCCAATGTCTTTGAGATCAAAAACATATCAATTCTCAAAATGGATTTATGTTTTGCAGAAAAAATGTAAAATCAAGCATTCAAGCACTTAACATTTGGATCTCCAGGCATCTGCCACTCCCAAATTATCCATCATATCAAAGAAAGCCATTGGGAATTTCTCCTTTTTATTATTAATATATTTTTTAAAAAAATTAGACATCTATACAAAAGAAACACAAAGGGAAATGGAAAAGGGAAAAAGGGGGAAAAAATGAGACATAATTATACTAAACTTAAAAATTCCACACAACCTTACAATTAATGAACAAAAACCAAGATTATTTAAACTAAACTAACAAATTTAACTACAGTAGACTAAACAAAAAAGAAAAGACTACAACTAATTAAAAATTGCTCCCATCCCTGTTGCTATTTATATAAATGTACTTAATATAAATTACTTAAAATTACTATTAAATTTGTTGCTCATTATATTTATATTTCTAAACTATTTTAAATTCTAAATTTTTAGATTTCTATTTCAGCCCAGATATCAACATTATTAGTCAATACAAAATATTATTATTTAATTCCAAAAAACATTAATTAATTTTCAGTAAATCTATTACCCCTATTAAACAAATGATACATAAATTGAAAATGTTAATAGCAACAGCCTAAAGTCATATTTAATTTTCATAATATCTTTCTCATGATAACAATAAAATTTTAAAATTTAAAATTTAAAATGGAACAGTAATATGCGAATTCAAAACCCTAAGATCACCAATTCACCCTCATTTTCCCTTAAAAATCCATTAAAGATTTCCATTCCAAAATAAACTCTTCTTCTGAGTTTCCCTTCAGTTTAACTGTCAACTTGTCGATCTCCACAATTGTCATCAATCTGTTTAACCATTCGCCCATCATTGGGATCTCCATTTTCATCCAATACTTTGCATAGACAATTCTCACTGCAAATAGCATATGTTGAAATAATTTCTGTTGGTTTTTTGTCGATATTAATATCATCACTCCAAATTACTAGTAAAAACAATTCCAGTTTCTTAACTATTTGGCATTCCAGAATACTTTGAATCATATTCTGTATTTCCATCCAAAACTTTTTAGCCTTTTCACAGGTCCACCACATATGAAACAAAGATCCTGTATGTTCTTGAAAGATCATAAATTCCTTAACTTGTTCATCTTCCATGTCTGTTTTCAATAAGAGTCTATATAACTTGGCAATCAAGTGGTCATCATTAGTACAAAGTAACAAATTCAAACTCAGATTTACCCTTCTCAAAATCTATATTCTTTTTATCTTCCAAAAATCTAAAGTTATATTGTTTGTGTGCAAGCCATTGTATATGAAAACCTTCCTTTAGTAACTGTTGTAAGGATTTCATTTTGTAGTCTTGACCTGTCTTCTGTCATAAATCTTTATATGTTCACCAGCATTTGCCTGCTGCCATTTCTGTTCTATCAAAAGCTTCTTGTGAAGAGATCCAAGAGGTGTTTTTACACAAAATCTGGATTTATATTTACTCCAAATTCTTAACAGGGCACATCTAATACATTGACCTTAACTTTATCATACCATAGATAAGTGTGCCAACTAAATCTTAAGTCATGACCTTCTAAATTCTATAACTTTATTGTCTTTTAATGTTACTCATTTTTTAAATTCAAGTCAAATATGAAGCTGCAAAATATATCTTCAAGTTTGGTAGTCCAAGGCCAACTCATTCTTTTGAATCTTATAGAATCTTAAATCTTACTCTCAGTTTCTTCCCTCCCCAAACAAATTTTGATAAATCTCTTTGTCATGTTTTAAATAGTGTTTCTTTAGTTTAAATTGGGATCATTTGGAAAAGAAATAACATCTTAGGAAGGACATTCATTTCTATTTCCCAAATTCTTCCCAATAACAATCACTTCTCCGAGTCAGTCTGTCTTAGTTTCTTTCCATTTCTTCCATCATCAGCATTGACAATTGATTTCTTAATAATCTTAAATTGATTTGAAGATCTTCATTCTCAGGAAATTTCTTTAGCTCATCTTTTGTTTTTAATCTCATCTAAAATCTTCTGTGTTTTCTCCATTTATTTTCCTTTAATTTCTCAATTCACTCTAATAAAATATCCTCTTATAAATGCTTTACTTGCATCACAGACAGTTCTAATATTTGTACCTTTATTCAAATTTCGTGCAAAAAATTATTTAATCTTTTTTTTTCACTTTTAGTAATACCTCTGTTTTTGTCATCAAGGATTAATTTAATCTCCAAACAAATTATTTAGTTGTTTTTCTAATATGCATTATCACAGGGTTGTGATCTGATACATTTTTGAGAGGATTTCCACCTTACATAACTTATCTGAAAAAGTCTCAGATTAACATATTATATCAAGCCTTGCATAAGATTTGTGTCCCCTCTCCCCCCAAAAAGGTCAAATCTTTGTCTCCATACATCTGTGGTCTGTAAGTTTTCCATCAAATCAAAAAAATCATTATGTAAACAACCTTGAAACTTCTTTCTCTCTTTACCTGAAGATCTATCCATCAATGGAGACATCACCCCACTCCAATCCCCTATTAGACACCATTTTTCATAAGGCATTTCAAGTAAAATAGCATTCAACTTTTGAGTTAACACTGTCCTTCAAGAACCTGGAACATATACTTCTAAAACCAATTTTTCCCCACTGAAAGTAACTTCAACCCCAACAAATTTCTCTTAATCATTAGATATAACCAATCTGAGGAAACGCTTGTGTTTGTTTAGTCTTGCTTGTGTTTGATTAGTCTCTTTGTGCTGGCTGTGTGCTCTCCTTGAGCACATGGTCTGACTAACGATGGGGAGGAGCCAGCTAGGGGGGAGGAGCTTTATTAGGAGCTTCCAACGGCTCTCTAGCTCATTTCCCAGAGGAGAGAGCAGACGGAGCAGAGGGAGAGCTGGGTCTGTGAAGACATCCTAGACCAGGTGTGTTTACAGGCTTGAGGGTCTGTGCTTGCTTGTGTGTTGTTGCTTGTGTTTGTTTAGTCTTGCTAGTGTTTATTTAGTCTTGCTTGTGTTTGATTAGTCTCTTTGTGCTGCCCATGTGCTCTTCTTGAGCACATGGTCTGACTAATGAGGGGGAGGAGCAAGCTAGGGGGGAGGAGCTTTATTAGGAGCCTCCAATTTAACCCTCAGCATTCGGTAGAGCAGACATAGCTTATACAGCTGAATTTCAGAAAGAAAGCCTAATTATTCTTTCTAGAATTACGTACTATACTGCTCTCTTTCAAGTTTCTCTTTCAAGTTTCAAGGATGGAAGGTGAGGGAGCTGCTGCAGTCACCTGTAACACTTGTGGCATGTTCCTTTTCTTGCCACAAGATGTTCTCGGGTACACCTACGCCAAGTGCAAGCTGGTCACCTTCTTGGAGGAGAAGGTGTGCCAGCTGGAGGCACAAATTTCTGATCTTCATCTTATTAGGGAAAGGGAGGAGTTTTTGGATAGGGCAGAGAAGACCTACCAGAAGACCGAACGCACGGAGGAGCTGCCAGATCAGGAAGTCAGCACACTGGGCCAGGAAACGGAGGCTTGGGCGAATGTCACATGGAGGAGTAGGAGGACCAGGAAGGCAACAGAGACTCTTCACCTACACAGTCGCTTCAAAGTTCTTGGCCTTACGAACAATGAGGACCGCCATGCGGAGGGAACAGAATGTCAACAAGAAGAAATCCAACTTTGGCAACAGGAACTAGGTCAGTGCTCCCAGCCTCAACAGAATGCTCAGGCAGTCCTAGTAGAACATGCTCATCGAGGAGACCAGGACAAGCCTCCGAGGAGGCGAGTTCTGGTTGTTGGGGACTCTTTGCTCAGAGGAACCGAAAGGGCAATTTGCAAACCGGACAAGCTCAGTCGAGAGCTTCTTGGGGCCAGGATCAATCACGTAATGGAGAGGCTAACCAGGCTGGTCAAACCCACTGACCATAAGCCCCTCATTTTGGTTCATGTTGGAACCAATGACACTGCAAGGAGCAGCTTTTACCACATCGCAAAGGACTACAAGCTTATGGGGATGAAGTTTAAGGACCTTGGTGCACAGGTGGTCATTTCGTCTCTCCTCCCTGTTCACGGATATGGTGCACGTAGGGAAAGGACAATAGCAGAGGTCAACAACTGGCTCCACACGTGGTGCCACCGGCAATGGTTTGGGTTTTTGGAACATGGCCTGAATTTCCATGAACGTGGGCTTCTGGCGAGGGATGGGCTGCACCTCACAAAACTTGGCAGGAATGTTTTTGCAAACAGTCTCGCAAGGAGGATCAAGAGGTCTTTAAACTAAGTTCCGCTGGGGAGGGAGACAACATATTTCAGGGCAGGGACTTGGCGAGCGCAGGGGGAAAAGGCCCAAATGATACTGGACAGGTAGTACAAGTGGCCAATGGCGGGAGGAGTAGAAACTATAGTACAGGACTTGCAGAAAGGGCCCGGGGACTTAAGTGTCTCTACACTAATGCACGGAGTATGGGAAACAAGCAGGATGAACTTGAACTCCTAGTACAACAAAATAAATACGATTTGATAGGCATCACTGAGACCTGGTGGGATGAGTCTCATGATTGGAATATAGGAATAGAAGGGTATAGCCTATTTTGTAAAAATAGACCAAACAAGAAAGGAGGAGGAGTAGCCTTGTATGTCAAGGATGTTTTCACCTGTGAAGAGATCCATGACTTAACCCAGTAAGCCAGGTCGAGAGCATTTGGGTAAGAATTAAGGCAGTGAGAAACAATAGGGATATTCTGTTGGGGGTTTACTACAGACCTCTAACCCAGGCTGAGGACTTTGATGACGCCTTCCTCAACCAAATGACTGCACATTCAAGGAGGAGAGATACAGTAATAATAGGAGATTTCAATTGCCTGGATATATGCTGGCAGTCAAACTCTGCCAAGACAAGTTTCTTGCTTGTCTTGCAGACAACTTCATGGTCCAGAAGGTGGAAAAGGCCACAAGGGGATCAAATATTCTAGATCTGATCCTGATCAACAGGGATGACCTTGTTAATGAGATAGAAGTGGTTGGATCTTTAGGGGGGAGTGACCATGCCCTATTAGAATTTGGCATTCAGTGGGAAGGAGAAGATAAGTGTAGCCAGATACTCATCTTAGATTTTTAAAAAGCGGACTTCTGTAAACTTAGGGAGCTGCTGGCTGGAATTCCGTGGTCAAGAATAGTGAAAGGGAAAGGAGTTCAGGAGGCATGGGAGTTCCTTAAAAAGGAGATATTGAAGGCACAGTCTAAAACTGTGCCAATAAGGAGGAAAAATGGAAGGCATCTGAAGAAACCAGAATGGTTAACTAAAGAACTCTCAGCTGAGCTAAGTGTTAAGAGAAACATGTATAGGAAATGGAAGAAAGGGGAAACCACCAAAGAAGAATTTAAGCAAGTAGCCCGGAGATGTAGAGAGGAAGTCAGAAAGGCTAAAGCACAGAACGAACTTAGGCTGGCCAGAGACATCAAAAACAATAAAAAGGGCTTTTTAAAATACATCTGCAGCAAAAGGAAAAAGAAGGAGACGATAGGGTCGCTGCGCAGAGAAGATGGTGAATTACTCACAGGGGGAAGAGAAAAGGCAGAACTACTTAACACCTTCTTTGCCTCAGTTTTTTCCCAGAAGGATACAAGCACTCAACCTGGCGGTTGGGGAGCAGGTGAGGAAGCAGGGGAAATGAGGCATGTAATAGGTAGAGAGGTGGTACAGGAATACCTGTCCACACTGGATGAATTCAAGTCTCCAGGGCCAGATGAATTGCATCCTAGGATATTAAAAGAGCTGGCAGAGGTCATTTCGGAACCGCTTGCTATAATCTTTGAGAAATCTTGGAGGACAGGAGAAGTTCCAGCAGACTGGAAGAAAGCAAATGTTGTCCCCATCTTCAAGAAGGGAAAAAGAGGACTCAAATAATTATTGCCCAGTCAGCCTGACATCAGTACCCGGAAAGATCCTGGAGCAGATCATTAAACAGTCAGTTTCTAATCACTTAGAAAGCAAGGCGGTAATCACGAGAAGTCAACATGGATTTCTCAAAAATAGGTCATGCCAGACTAATCTTATCTCTTTTTATGATAGAGTTACTAGCTTGATAGATGAAGGGAATGCTGTGGATGTAGCATATCTCGATTTCAGTAAGGCCTTTGACAAAGTACTCCATTATATTCTTGCAAAGAAACTAGTAAAATGCGGACTGGACAGGGCTACTGTTAGTTGGATTTGTAATTGGTTGACTGATTGAACCCAAAGAGTGATCACGAATGGCTGCTTTTCATCCTGGAGGGAAGTGACTAGCGGGCTGCCACAGGGTTCTGTCCTGGGCCCAGTGCTGTTCAATATTTTTATCAACGACTTGGATGAAGGAATAGAGGGCATGCTCATCAAATTTGCAGATGACACCAAATTGGGAGGGGTTGCTAATACGCCAGAGGACAGGATCAAAATTCAAAATGACCTGGATAGATTGGAGAGCTGGGCCAAGGCTAACAAAATGAAATTCAACAGAGACAAGTATAAGGTCCTACACTTAGGTAGAAAAAATGGAATACAGAAATATAGGATGGGGGACAAGTGGCTGGATAGCAATACATGTGAAAGGGATCTAGGAGTCTTCATAGACCACAAGCTGAACATGAGTCAGCAGTGTGATGCGGCAGCCAAGAAAGCCAATGCAATTCTCGGCTGCATCAACAGGAGTATGGTGTCTAGATCAAGGGAGGTACTGGTACCACTCTACTCTGCTTTGGTTAGACCTCATCTTGAATACTGTGTCCAGTTCTGGGCACCCCAATTCAAGAAGGACATGGTCAAGCTGGAGCAAATCCAGAGGAGGGCGACCAAAATGGTGAGAGGCCTGGAAGCCATGCCCTATGAGGATAGACTTAGAGAGCTGGGTATGTTTAGTCTGCAGAAGAGAAGGTTAAGAGGGGACATGATAGCCATGTCTAAATATTTGAAGGGATGCCATGTAGAGGAAGGAGAGGGCTTGTTTTCTCCTGCTCCAGAGACCAGGACAAGGAGCAATGGATTCAAGCTTCAGGAAAGGAGATTCCACCTGAACCTCAGGATGAATTTCGTGACAGTCAGGGCTGTCCGGCAGTGGAACCTGCTGCCTCGGAGTGTAGTGGAGTCTCCTTCCTTGGAGGTTTTTAAGCAGAGGCTAGATGGCCATCTGCCGGGAGTGCTTTGAGGGTGGTTCCTTCATAGCAGGGGGTTGGACTGGATGGCCCGTGTGGTCTCTTCTAACTCTTCATTTCTATGATTCTATGATTCTATGATTCTGTGGTCTTACATACATTACTGTCCCATTCTTTTTAAATTGTCCAGCCAAGATAAATTCTTCCCCTAATCTTTTATGTATCAAAAGTCTCTGGTGTCTGTTGTGTATATGAGTCTCTAGCAAACAAATAAGATCGAAGTCCATTTTCTTTAGATAACGAAATATTTTGTTTTTCTTCTGGGGGTATTCACCTCATTAATTTTCAAAGTCAAAATGTCTAATCTATGTTTAGGTACTTGATGAAGAAAAGTTTAAATTAGTCTTTATGCTAACAGGGAATGGTCCTTTGTCTTCTCAGTCTTCTTGTATAGCTACTGAAAACACAGGCCATTTCCTCACCAAACTGTTATAGTGCTATTATTCCACTTTCAACATCCTGTGGAATCCTGGGGTTTGCAGTTTAGGGAGGGGCATTTTAGACCCCTCCCTAAACTGCAAACCCCAGGATTCCAGAGGATGTTCAAAGTGGAATAATAGCACTATAGCAGCCTGGTGCAGAAATGGCCATAGTGCCTAATACCTTTGAAGTTTCTCCATATTGTTTCTCCATATTGCAGCTGTGTTCTCCAATTCCCAAGAGTTCTCAAGAACTTGGCAATATGCCAAGTACAAAAAACAAAGTAACAGAGTCTAGTTAACAAGCTCTCAACTGCCAATGGGAGTCTCTCTTGCCTAATCTTAATATTTTTCTCTGAAAATCTAACTGTGGGAAAATCACACCATTCCAATCTCCTAGAAGCATTTAGTTCTCAAACGAATAACTCAACAATTTGTCCATTAGTTTCTCATTAAAAAAAAAACTTTTACTATCAGTAGGGGCATAACCCCCCACCACATGGACTTTATTCCCATAATTATCAAATTGGACCCCCACATACCTGCCCTCTTAATCTTGAAATAAAATTTCATGTGACAGAATAGAGTTTGCATAGATAACAACCCTGTTTTTCTTTTTAGACAATGTTGCAATGAATTCTTCATCTAATTTTGGATAATATAAATACTTAGCATTTTTTCTTCTAACATGGATTTCTTAAAGACAAATAATAACCTGTTTCAACTTCTTCAGATAATGGAATGTTTTAGATTTCTTCTGAGGGATGTTCACACCCCTCACATTTCATGTTATACATCTCAAATCCATATCGAGCAGAAAATTTGGTAAAGTCCATTCCTACCATGGCTCAGATTTCATCTTCTTCTCCATCCATGGCCTTGTCCTTGTGTGAATCTTGATCTGATGCTGATCCTTGACCTTCCTCTTCATCTCAGTTTCCCAATTGCTCAAATTCTTTTTTGATATTTATTTACCAATTCTTTGGATTTTTGTACGGTATTTACTAATAATATTATCTGCATGAAATTAACACCATGCACCTAAATTGTATCTTATTTTACTTCGACTTATCAGTCAGAAAAAGATGTATTCTCTTCTGTGCAGGATCCTGGTGGGTATCTCCTTAAATACCATAACGTCAGCTCAATCCATCTTCAAATTGTTCTCCAAACTGTTCTCATTGCAGCACTTGATCTCTATGACAAAATTCTGAGGATGTGGCTATCTGAAGTGCCAAGCAGCCCGGAAGCAGGTTGCCAGGCTACCAAAGTAGTTCCTCAGGAGAGAAACCCAGCCCAGTTGTGTGTGGGAGGGGCTGGTGACTGAGAGAAAAAGTTATATAAAACCAAGTACCTGTGGGTATTCAGTCCTTCAGTGAAATTCCTAGCAAGAAGCTATAAAGCAGAGTCCTTCAGTCAGCTAGGGAAGGTGACTGTGTGAGAAGGTTTAATTCTCAGTGGAAGCCTAGTAAGAGGCAGAGGAGTAATTGAACCTTAGTAGAATCTGGTCAGAGAGTATGACCTAAATTGGCGATTGAGCCTTTGGTATGAGTATAATCAAAGGACTGTTTATGATAATTGTGCTTTATAATGTGAGCCTACAGATAAAAGTGAACTATTTAAGAAGTACACTGAAGAAATGTATCAACTTTGAACTGCATTTGAAATCTGAAACACTACTTTATTCTGATTGTTACCTTAATAAATGTTACAGTTCATTTTCAGAAATACTTGTATACAGTATATAAGGTAACGCAGAAAACATTGTACCATAAGATTATTGAGTAATTCTAAACAAACAATGAATACTCTCACTCTGTTACACAAATGTGGTGTTATGAGAGGGAAGGCAGAGCTGTGTGGTAAAGACAGTATGCCTTAAACTGGGAACAGCCACAGCAATCCAAAAGAAGTGAGAGCCTGTCACAGTCTTTAATCTATTTTCAAACAAAATATAAATTTTCTTGGTTAATTTTTTCGTTTGGTCACTCATGGAGATATATAGGAAAAAGCTATCAATTTCTGATTCCACATCCTGTTTTTGCTTCCCCAACAGGTTTGCTATAGCTTCCACCATCCATTCTCAAATATTTTCATTCTCTTGATCAGGGATCACTCTAAAACAGTAGTTCTTAACTTTTTCTTTGGCAGGGACCCTCTTGTACGTTTAATTTGTTGCTGGGGACCCCCAAGACTTAACTGAAGATCCAAGTATTTGATTTTAGATTTAAATATTCAAATACTTAAGGCTTCCAGAGCTTAGGATTCAAATCCTCATTCAGACACTGGGTGACCTTGGGCAAGTCACATTGCCTCAGCCTCAGAGGAATGCAAAGGCAACCCCCCTTTTCCTTTTTCTTAAGCTGAGAGAATGTGACTTGCCTGAGGTCACCCAGTGGGTTTCCATGGCTGGCTGGGAATTCACATCCTGTTCTCCAGAGACATAGGCCCTTTTTGCATGCCATTTCACATGTGAAAGGGCCTCCAGAGCATCACAAGATTGCAAGGACCATTCCTCATGACGTCCTCACAATCACCTGATGCTGCCGGGGCCAATAGGTGGCATTTGCGCAATATATTATTTTCAGCTTCTTGCTGAAAATGATGTGTGATCATGCATCGCTCTGGGGCCTCACACGCACTTACCTTCCATGCAGAGCCTCCACAGACGTGGCCCTTGCTCTTCCTCCCCCAGTGTAGCCTGGGAAAATACCTGGCTGTGCTGCGGAAGAAACAGGCAGAGCCCTCATGCTTCCTGCCAGCCAGCAGGGAGCTGCTGCAGAGAAGAAGCAGAGGGGATGCAAGTGCCTCTCAGGAGAGCCTGCTCACATGATCCCCACAGCCCATGTTGGAATCAGGTAAGCTGCGGAAAGGGCCATGCGTACATGCCTGCCACTCTGTTCCTTTCATCAGTGACAAAGCACTGGGGGTGTGGGCACTGAGGGACACAGCAGCAGCCACGTGCACATGCCCAAACTGCTCCCTTGTTTGAAAATGAGAGAGTAGTTTTGGCACCCGCACCCCCCTACTGCCTCATCCCTGTTGTTGCTGGTGGTGGGGTTTCCAGTAGCGGGGGTCCACTGTCTAAAACATAGACAGTTCTCCCTTTCTTATCGTTCTCTCTGTTGAGTTATCCCTACTGATCATCAAATAATAATATTAAATAGATGGATTCACTGGGTTGTTTCATTCTCAGAGGATAGAACTGGGGCAAAGGACATGATCTGAGAGCACACATCATCAGAGGCACCACAACTCCTAGAATCACTAAGCCAACGTGTTCTTAAAAGTAACGTTCTCAAGATTTGCATGTGACGAAACCTACTTGCAGAATCGTAGTAGAGCTAGGTCTAGTCAGAACATGGGCAGAGAACTGCCTTGAGCTTTGTATGGACAAAAGGGAGGATAAAAGGGTCTTTTACAGAGGATGTTTTTAAATAAAGCAAAAAAATTGTCACCTATCTGGCGGGGGGGAAGTGCAATATGTAAATATCACAAAATCAAACAAAAATATTATGATTCAGAAATGAATGTAAATTATTTGCAGTTAATGGAATTATCTATATTCTGCATGTCCTCAGAGTCCAGACACATTCCTTTTATATGCCTTTCATTGTCTTTTAAAATTAATTTTTTAAAAAGTAATGTTTTTAAATATTATTTGACACATAAACACAAAGGTAACATTATTCTGTTTTGTAACACCCTTGTTGCTCTAAAACTAACTCATTTCAAGTAATAATATTACTTGTAGCTTGCAGCTTCCAAATTTTCATGAAGTTAGAAATCTCAGCACTCTATACAAGCATTACTGCTACATATATGGCTATGTGAGTAAAGAAATGTGGTAGAAGTGCAGTAAGAAGCCTCCACCTTCTCCATGGTAACAGACCAGAATTTTTCCGGTAGCCAGCATTTTAAAAACTCTTATAAACATGGAGGTGAAACTGTTACCCTGATTTCTGGGGTCCTTTGGGGGACACCTCAATGTGCTCCACATGATGGGGAATGGAAACTAGCCAGAGCACGAGCAATAGCAACGCGAGAGGCAGGGTAACCTAGTGGGGTCTTTTTACCTAGTTTTTACAGGGTCAGGCCAAGCCAAAAACCAAACAAAAATGTCCAATAAATGATGTTATTGAATGAAAATCTCACGCAGCAACGCAATCACTCACATACTCGCTCAAGACCTATTAAGAAGCAAAAGGGAGGAAACTGAATAGGGGAATATTGAAGGGGGTGTAGCAGGGGTAATACTACACCTTGTCCTGAAGTCCTTGGTCCGGGAAAAACAGCGGAGAAGTGGGGCTCAGCACAGAGAGGGCTGAGGGGATTACTCAACGGATGGAGCAACGGTCTGCTGGGATGACCGGGAGTGATTTGAAGAAACATTCAAAAACTGGGACTATTTGTAGGGAAAAAAGTACCTGAAGGACTAATCCTTTCCCAGGGAGAACAATGGGTGTTGCAGTGAGAATGAAGCTCCACAGTAGTAACGTCCTTTGCGTGATGGGATTACAAGGTGTTGCCAAAGTCTCGGGATCTTCAGTTGCATTTGGTTGTGGTGTGACTTCATGTAAATGGTCCTTGCCTGATAGGATATTTGCTCAACTTGGGGCAAACATGCTAATCCCCTCAAGTTGGCTTCTCAGGGGCTGAGGACCCTTTGTCTACTATGGGTTTGTGCAGCTTGAGGTCTCCTGGGGCTATGTGACTGGGGATTTTACTGGCCTGACCTGGTTTTTGATCGTTTGACCATTGCTGCCTACGTGCCCATCTGGGTGACTTCTCAGGCCCATTGAATCATAGTTTAATATCAAAATTGTAGACCCTAGGACAGTTTACCAGTGAGATAACAAAACATAAGGTACCACAAGAAACACTTCTCAGTCTTTAGAAGAATCTAGCAAAAAATATCTTAACGAACTTGGGATCACCAATAGATAACTTCGGCCATTTCTGCACTGGACTGTTATAGTGCTATTATTTCACTTTCAACATCCTCTGGAATCTTGGGATGTTCCATAGGATGTTGAAAATGGAATAATAACACTACAACAGTCTAATGTGGAAACAGCCTTCTTCAAAGAACAATAAAACAGCTAAACAGAAATGGGAGCTGTGTCAAACCCACACAACAAATTTAACTGTTTTGCACATTTTTTTTCTTCCTTCATGTTCTAGATATTTGGTTGTTTTAGGAAGTTCCCAGTTTCCCTTGAAATTTGACAGCAACTTCAGTTTGAAAGCACATGGAACGTAACCTAACAAACCCAGGAAGACAATAGAGCGGAGTGGACAACTTTGGTGCTTCTTTGGAAGAAAAAAAGGAAAGAAAGAAAGTCCAATCACTTCTGATTTTGAAATTTTTCTTCTGCTAAACAGTAAATGAGACCCTGCAACTTATCTGAATGCTAAATTGCAGTTCTTGGAGGCTTCCAGGAAAAGCAGTTCACTCTTTGATGGCCAGAAAAATGGTGGTCCTGACTGTAGAAGAACCTGGGCCACCCTCTGGCCTAGGCTACAGCACAGATCATCTGGCATTATATTGCTGAATGCTCTCAACAGCCTTTTGTAACAACTGAAAAAGTAACAGCTGAGAACGGGTTCCTGCTATGTACTTCCTATGCTTTCTACCCTGGGAGAAGCAGCATGTTCTTTCAATAATAGATGAGAACACACTGTTTTTGTGTGATGCAGATTCATGCTTTTTAACTCATGGATTAAGGAAATCTAGAAGGCAGGTGAAATAGACATGCATATTTTTACATGCCCCCCCCCCAATAGTCTGCTGGTTTATTCATGGGCATGACAAATGGAAACTAAAGTTATCTCTTATTCATTTGAGGGAATGCGACAGAGGTTATAGAGATACAGGTTTGCATCCCCTTTCTATTACCCTACTAAGAACTCACTAATGGTCTGAAAAACTCGTGGGAAGTGTGGGAGCTGAGATCATACAAAATGTGAGCTAAGCGGCCTTTTCTTTATATTATCAGGGCTACTTCAGTTCTGCACAATGCACTGAAGTTTCATCCAAAATGAAAAGTTAAGGCTTCATCCAAAGTTAAATGTTAAACTAATGAGCCAGTTGGCATATACTGCTAATCTGTGGTTTGACGTTTTGGGATGAGCGACAGGTCCCTCTTGGACTGGCACATCCCCCTTCTTCTTCTCCAGTACACTTACTTGGAAATTAGGAAATTTTGGTCCTTTTTAGACTAGCATGGAACCTAAGCCCTAAACCAGGTATGGTCCCCCAATGCAATCCCCAGAACCTGCTGATACCCCCACCCAACTGCCGGAACAGGAACAAAACGTCGTCTGGCTGGATTCACACACACACACGGTGCCTCGGGGGTGGCTGATGGATCTGGGATGGCCTCAGCTATCTGGAAGCGTTGACCTATTGCTTTTGTAGGAGGGAAGACTGACAGAGGATATGGCAAATGCAAAACATTTAATGCAAATTAGCGGCGTGAAGCCCATCGGGAGTGGAATCTGGGTTGCAAATTTTAATAATGAAAGGGAACCTCGGCGGGTTTTACAGATACCAGGCAAAGGTGCTAGCATGGAGGAGACATGGG